>CAUYRT010029278.1:0-66033 GCA_963574885.1 Lepilemur ruficaudatus
ATATATATAACACATTTTATTAATCCACTCATGTATTGACGAGCACATGGGTTGTTTCCATAGCTTTGCAATTGTCACATGCTACTATCTTCCTTTAATCTTGCATTCTTCAAGTTAGCATGGCTCTAACATGGATCAGACTGAGGTTTCCCAAGACTAAGAATCACCCTTAAGTTCCTGATTATAATGTCAAAACAGAGATTCTTACTATTACAAACTGCTTCAGAAACTTGCAAAGCATTTACTTTGCTGAACTTTGGTTATGTGTTTATGCTGGAGGGGGTGCTGGTGGAGTATGTAACTAAGGAATATAGATTATCTGAATGGGTCCTAGTCTGCTTTTCTTTACAGAGAAGTGATTCAGTTCTGCAATAGGCTCTAGCTAAATTTTTTTCTCTTGCTTTTATCTGGATTTCCTTTCAAAATGGTTTTCTAGGTTCCTTTCAGAGACAACTAGTACAGGAAAAAAGTTCATAATCTGATTAAAACTGTCCAAATATAATAAAAACTCATCTGAATAAGTACAATAATACAATAGCTCACTCAAAAATTAAATAGATACACTTTACATGTATCTTTATGGAAAAACTCAGGTTGTCAAATATTTATATTTCTTTTAATGAACATGGCCTATTAGGTTCTAGTTTTATATGGCATCTGTATCAAATATTAATAGTTAAACCAGTTTTCAAATGGTTCCTGGCTTTAGTTATAACTCCAGAATTCCACATCAATAAAAAATGAATTGAGAATATGCCTTAATGTAGATTATCATATTTGAAAAAACACTAGAATATTAATATAAAAAGAAGAAACTGCTATTAGGAGATAAGACTTAATTCACTATTTTTTTACTTACATAAGAGAGGAATTTTTCTGACTTAAGTATATTTTATTATGGTGTCAAATGATTAATAAGAATAATCTACTATGGAAAAGATCTTAAACAATGTTTGTTAATTTAATTTGAAATCTATATAAAAAGAATGGTGTAGGCTAGGAATGTACAAGATTTGTTCTCTACAGGGCCAGATTGTAAGTAAATATCTTCATCTCTGTAGGCCATATTGTCCCTGTTGCAACTACTGAACTCAGCCATAGCCAGTTGTAAAAAACACAGACAGTTGTAGCAATGTCACAACAAACACTTATTTACAAAAGCAAGTGGTAAACCAGATGGATTTGTCCCACAGCCTTAGTTAACCACTCCTGTTCTAGGTGAGCAATTGAAAATAATTCTTAGACCATTAAATGGATTCTAAGATTCATAGTTTTAAAAGTGTCATCTACAAAAGCCATGAGGTGTTACTTTGGAGGAAAGATGTTTTCTTCAGATACTTGCACGTCAAGGTCTCAGGGTTACCTCTGTCATAAGTTAAGACTCCTTTTTTAGAAGTAAAATGTTCAACTGAGTCTGCAAAAACCTCTTTAGAAACTTGACTCTTACAATTAGACAACGTCAAGGAAGAAAACACAGCTGCATAAGATACTGTGGATCAGTAAACCAATAGAATTGCTGGTTATTTTCTGTGAGGATAATAGATCTTAATTTAGTTCTGTTCTCTTCCATCTTCACCCTACACACTCATCTTTATCATATAATAGTATATATTAAATGCATCATTGCCCAAAATCCCATAATAAACATATTTTTGAGGATGATTTGGTTTTTAGAATTTAAATGCTTCATGATGTCAAAAAAATCTTTCAAACTCCCTTATCCTAGGGATTTTTGTTGTTGTTGTTGTTGTTGTTATGAAAATCTATAATATCTCTTTCTGTATCTCTTAACACAGGACCTCAGGCTACAGGAGCTTAGTAAAAGCTTTCTCAGTATGATGAGGTAGCATTTTTATTTTAACTAAAAATAAGATCTCATTGAATAAAAAATACTGAATAGAATAAAGACTAATCTTTCTCTTACTTCTGGACAGAATAAAATGTCTTAATGTTATATAATTGTGTTATTAGAAATTATATTATTTCATCTTAGAAATATATTAAACCAATTTTCTGCTATTTACACAAAGGTTGTTTCCAATTATTAACTACTTGAAGTAATGTTCTGGTGAATATTTAAGGTCAGATCTTTGAGTGCTTAGAAAAATTCCTAGGAACAGAACACATAGAACTAATACTTTGAGTTTTTTCTTCACAACTTTGGATCAGTATAGGATATTTTTGTTTTGGTTTTGCCATTTTAATATGTAATAATGGTAACTCAATGTTGCTTTACTCTGTATTTTATAAAGAGTTTAAATTTTTATGTTTATTTGGCATTTCATTTCTTCATTTGAAGATTTATTCTTTCAACCAATATTTGTCATAGTCCACTTTTTCTAGAGACATCAGAAGGTCTTGAGGGAATACAAGGTTAATATCCTCTAGGAGCTTAACTTGCAGTGTAGGTGTGTTTGTTAATCAATTAGTGGATCTTTACTAAAGATCTTCAAGGCACTCGGTCTATAGCAATGAGCAAAATAGAAAGTCTTTAAGGAGAAAGATACTAAACACATTGAGATAATGTATAATACATTTTTTCAGTTGTTAATACTATGAAGAAAAAAGATTAATATGGCAGAGAATAATCAGGGACAGTGAATTTTGGAGGGTGAAGGCTGCTTTACTTGGAGGGTCTGACAAGGTAGCATTGAAGCTAAGACTTCAGTGATAAACAAAACCTGTGGTGCTCAAATCTAACTTTAGAGTCTTCTATCTTATGTAAAAGCAATTATTAAAGGTTGTGAGATAAGAATGAATTTACCGGCCTAGACTGTTGGAAAATCAACCAACGAAACTAGAGCATGAAGAACAGATTTGTGAATGAGGGTGAATGAAATCAGAAAGTTAGGAAGTAACCGGACCATGTAGGATCTTGTAGGCCAAAGTAAGAAGTTGGACTTTTATTTTAAGTGTAATAAGAAGCCACTTGAAGCTGAATAAGGAAGTGATTGGAAAGGGCTGATAAGTTGCTAGACAATTGAGTAAAATGAATAGAAGCCTTGATTGAGTGGCAGATCCAGTGGACAAAATAAATATGTAAAGCTAAAGATATAAGATTATTCTAAATGCTTTGACAGTTCAAAAATTTACAATATGCCTGAGGTGTGGTTACTTGAAGTAAAGTAAAAGTGGAGCTTGCTATATTTGTCAAAGAACTTTGATGGGACATACACAAGGACATTGGAGTTAGAGGTAATACCAGGCTCAGAAGGTGAGAAAGGATGACAGGAGAGAGTGATGTGATAACAATAGATGATAATCTAAGGGGTGATAGATTGTGCCACACATGATTAGAATAAGGGTTCATTACATGCTGATGGACATGCAAGAGTGATCAATTGGAAATACAATGTGTGAGGTGGAGAAATATCACCTTACCTCCCATTTTATCTTACATGGGTACTAGTGGAGTGAGTACCCTCAACTTGATAGGTCTGTAGGAGTCATGATGTATTCTGGGAACAAGCACATTTATTCATAACAAGAAAGGGTGGTATGTTCTGTGATGAGACTGAAGAATGAAGGGAAAATTTTCCATAGAAACAGATGTGACTTGAGGGCCTGAGAGCAGAAGAGGAGGTTCAAGGGATGTAAGAAAGAATTTATGAGTATGAACTATAATCACCTTTGATCAGGGCTTCAAGCAAAAGTTAGGCCACCTTCAAATAAAGCATACAAACAAAAATCATCTCACAGAAATCCCATGACTCTCATTTCATGATGAAAACAGCCACAGTCCTTAGTCCTTAGTACCAAAAGGATTCAGGCTTTTCTTCATTTATTATTTATTTACCAAAAACCACTTAGCATTTTCCAGACACTGCTGGGTGCTATAATTATAAAACAAAGAAGAAATAATCCTTTTTCTCAAGAGGCTTACTATCTAGTAGAAAGTGGCAGAATATATAGTATTAAAGGTGTCTGCAGATTAAGTACAACTAATTATGTGTAAATTCATTAAGTATTAGTCACCCTTGTTTGCTATAAGATCACAGTTCTCATTTTTAGTTTTTCAAACACAAGATATGATTGTTGCTAAGTAGTACAGAATTCTATGCTGAATGCTGGGATGGTTAATAGTATACAGAGGCTAATGAAGTGTGCATTTATGAAAGGTTTTAGGTGAGGAAACTTAGTACAATAGAAATTATTTTAAGACACATCTTAAATATACCTAGATAAAGGTTCAGGTCCTTCTTCCCATTCTTGCTCCTTACAATGCAAATGTCCCATTATGTTATTTAAGGATGGTTTGGTTCCTATACAGGGCACACTGAGTAAGGCTGTTTGCTTAAAATGTATGCTAGGTATGTCAGAAGTAGTCAAGTTTTGTCATGTACTCATTTTATGACAGATCCAGGCCACAGACACGAAGCTTAGAAAATACCTTATAAATTATAGCTGTCCTGAAGCCGACAGCAGTGGCTCTTAACTCAGGCTCACCTTCCAAACATTCTTGCAAAAATAAAAATGATACAGTTACCTAACACATGAATACAAAAATCAATTCCCTTAAAAAACTAAGTCCCAAGGATCCAATATTAGTCGTAGTTTTTAATAATGTTTTTTTCTTTCTCAACAAGACTAAAACTGTCACTATTAATAGAAAACCATGTTATATATTATATAATCTTTTCTTTAAAGTTTAAAAACTCTAATCCTATAGTCCTAGCATAGTTTTATTCAACAAAATCTTACCACAGAGATGTGACACTAATATCACTTTTCTTTCATGTTGAGTAATAATTTGGTAATCTTGAGATTCTGAATGAAAATGTTGAGTTATTTAGCTCTACTTTGTAAAAGGGCAAGTAGGAAAGGACTATCATTATTTGGAAGAACAATTTACTTCTCTGAATTAACTAATTTAGAATAATTGTGCATGTTAAGTGTTTAGTCCAAGCAAGAGATTCTTCTCAGACATTTGATTATAGCGGCAATAAATATTCTAGTTTTCAAACTGGAAAAAAAATCTTTAATAAAGGAGTTTAGATTTTACCTTCAACAAAGTGACATAAGAACCTACATATATAGCTAGTAGGTTCCACTTCCATTCTTAGATAAAAATTTGTGTCAACTTGTGTAGCTTCATTTAAAAGGCCTTTATAGTTTGTAAAAATTGTAAAACACAAAGAAGAAATTCCAAAAAATGTTTATTATCTATTTTCAACAATTACCAAAGTTTTTTTTCTGTTGTATAATTATAATAGACTTCTTGTATATTTTAAGTGACTTTCAAAAACATTATATTCTTTCTAAAAAATGTATGCCAATACATGAATATCCTCAATCTACTAAGAAAGATGACTTTTTCTTTTCCTCACCTATTGTTGCAGAATGTCTTCTACTGACAAACTTGAAGATTTTGTAATCATCTAATTCCAAAACTCCTCACTAAAAAAGCATGTTTCAGCCAAAATAAACGATCTTTAAAATATGATACTAAAAGTATAGCTATTTAGTGTGTATTATGTGTATAAAAATGAAGCAATATAAATACTTCTATTTTTCCAGTATTATTAACCAGCATCCTCAATTCTTCTACCTTAGTTTCAGTATAATGACTTTCATATAAATGGTATCCTTAGTCAGGGGGAAAATTCAATGGATGTAACAGTATTCTAATGAATAGTGTTGAGAAGAGCATATTATGTCTTTATTCTGAAACTTTTTATGTCAAAACAAAAGTATAGATGTAGGTTTCATCTACTTCAAAATAAAAAAAAACTTTCAAAGAAAAAATGCTTCTACATAGCTTCATCTTTTTCATTCAGCTATATAGATAACAATTATATGGAAAAAATTAGCTTAAAAAAGTCCCAGACCAGATGGCTTCACACCCAAATTCTAGCAGCCCTACAAAGAACTGGTGTCTATCCTGCAGAAATTACTCCACATCAAGGAGGAAGGAATCCTCCACAACACACTTTATGAAGCCAACATCACACTTATACCAAAACTGGGAAAGGACACAACAGAAAAAGAAAACTACAGGCCAACAACTCTTATGAAAATAGAAACAAAAATTCTCAATAAAATCCTAGCAAACCAAATTCAGCTGTTCATCAAAAATAAATAAATAAATAATCTATCATGACCAAGCAGGATCCATCCCAGAGATGCAGGGATGGTTCAACATACGCAAATCTATAAAAGTGATTCACCACACAAACAGAAGTTAAAACAAAGACCAGATGATCCTTTCAATAGATGCAGAAAAAGCAGTCAACAAAATTCAGTACCCTTTTATGGTAAGAATGCTTAACAAAGTAAGCATAGATGGGACTTATCCCAAAGTCGTAAAAGCCATATGACAAACCAACAGCCAACATCATACTGAATGGGGAAAAATTGAAAGAATTTCTGCTTAGAACTGGAACTAGATAAGGTTGCCATCTATCACCATTTCTATTCAAGATAGTGCTAGAAGTCCTAGCCAGAGCAATCAGACAAGACAAGGAAATCAAATCTAATTGAAGGGGGAAGAGGTCAAACTATCACTCTTTGCTGATGATATGATGTCACTTCTAGAAAACCCCAAAGATTCTACTAAAAGACTACTGGAATTGATAAATAAGTTCAGCAAAGTCTCAGGTTACAAAATCAATGTATACAAATCAGTAGCATTCATATATGCCAACAATAGCCAAATTGAGAACCAAATCAAAGACTCAATACCTTTTACAATAGCTACAATGAAAATAAAATACTTGTAATATATTTAACTAAGGAGGTGAAAGACCTCTACAGGGAAAACTGTGAAACACTAAGGAAGGAAATAGCAGAGGATGTGAACAGATGGAAAACCATACCACGTCATGGATTGGCAGAATCAACATTGTCAAAATGTCTATACTACTCAAAATGATCTACAGATTCAGTGCAATCCTCATTAAAATACCAACATCATTTTTTGCACATCTAGAAAACATAATTCTATGCCTCATGTGGAACCTGAGAAGACTCTGTATAGCTCAAGTAACCTTAAGCAAAAAGAACAAATTGGGAGACATCAGTTTACTGGACTTCAACCTATACTACACGGCTATAGTAACTACAATAGCATGGGACTGGCACAAGAACAAAGACATAGACAAATGGAACAGGACATAGAATTCAGATATAAAACCATCCTCATATAGCCACCTGATCTTTGACAAATCAGATAAAAACATACACTGGGGAAAAGAATCCCTATTAATAAGTGGTGCTGAGAAAACTGGATAGCCACATGTAGAAGACTGAAATAGGATTCACACCTTTCACCTCTCACAAAAATCAACTAACGATGGATAATAGACTTAAACCTAATGCATGAAACCATAAAAATACTAGAGGGAAATGTTGGAAAAACTCTTATAGACATCAGCCTAGGCAAAGAATTTATGAAGAAGACCCCAAAAGCAATCATAAAATCAATAAAAATAAATAAATGAAATCTGATCAAATTAAAAAGGTTCTGCACAGCCAAAGAAACTATCACTAGAGCAAACAGACAACATGCAGAATGGGAGAAAATATTTGCATGCTATACATCTGATAAAAGGCTGATAACTAGGATCTATGTAGAACTCAGGATAATGAGAAAGAAAAAACCAAACTACCCTATCAAAAGTGGGCAAAGGACATGAACAGAAACTTTTCAAAAGAAGATAGTCTAATGGCCAAGAAATACATTTAAAAATTCTGAACATCCCTTGTCATCAGGGAAATGCAAATCAAAACCACAATGAGATATCACTTAACTCCAGTGAGAATAGCTTTTATCAAAAAGTCACAAAACAACAAATGTTGACTTGGATGCAGAGAATTGGTAACATTCATATACTGCTGGTGGGACTGCAAACTAGTACAACCTCTATGGAAAATAATATGGAGATACCTCAAGGAACTAAAAGTAGAACTACCATTTGACCCAGCAATCCCACTACTGGGCATGTACCCAAAGTGAAAAAAAAGATATTCTGTAAAAAAGACGTCTGCACTGGAAAGTTTATAGCAGCACAATCCTCAGTTGCAAAGATGTGGAAACTACCCAAGTGTCCATGAATACATGAGGGGATTAATAAAATGTGGTATATGTGTACCATGGAATACTACTCAACTAAAAGAACAATGGTGATCTAGCACCTCATATTATTCTGGATAAAGTTTGAGCTCATCCTTCGAAGCGAGGTATCACAAGGATGGAAAAACATGCACCACATGTACTTGCCATCAAATCAGTACTAACTGACCAACACTAAGATGTTCACATGGTAGTAACACTCATTGGATGTTGGTCAGCTGGGGGGACTTGGGGGATAAGCCCACAACTAATGGAAGTGAAATGCACTGTATGGGGGATGGACATGCCTGTAGCCCTGGCTTGGGTGGGGCAAATGCATTACATGTAACCAAAATGTTTGTGCCCCATAATATCCTGTATTAAAAAAAAAAAAAAGACTTTTGCTGTGCAGAAGCTTTATAATTTGGTCAAGTCTCATTTATTTATTTTTGTTTTTGCTGTAGTTGCCATTGGGGTCTTGATCATAAATTCTTTGCCTAGACTGATATCTAGAGGAATTTTTCCTACATTTTCTTCTAGAATTCTTATGTTTTCATACTTTACATCTAAGTCTCTTATCCATCTTGAATTAATTTTTGTGAGTGGTGAGAGATAGGGGTTCTGTTTTATGTTTTACATTTAGCTATCCAATTTCTCCAGCACCATTGACTGAATACGGCTTCTTTTCCCCAGTGTACATTGTTGTCTGTTTTGTCAAATATCAGTTGGTTTTAAGGAAAGGGTTTTATAAGTAGGTTCTCTATTCTGTTCCATTGCTCTATGTCTCTATTTTTATACCAATATAATGTTGTTTTGATTACTATTGCCTTGTAGGATAGTTTGAAGTCTGGTAATATAATATCTCTAGCTTAATTCTATTTGCTTAGGATTGCTTTGGCTATTTGTTCTCTTTTCTGATTCCAAGTGAATCACAGAATTATTTTTTCTAGGTTTTTGAAATATGCCGTTGGTATTTTGATGGAAATTGCATTTAATCTATAAATTACTTTGGGTAGTATGGACATTTTTTAACAGTTGATTCCCCTGATTCATGAGTATGATACGTTTTTCCACTTGTTTGTGTCATCTGCAATTTATTTTCTCAGTGTTTTATAGTTCTCCTTGTAGAGATCTTTCACCTCCTTGGTTAAATATATTACTAGGGATTTTATTTTCATTGTAGCTATTGTGAATGATATTGAGTCTTTGATTTGACTCTTAACTTCACTGTTATTGGTATATAGAAATGCTACTGAGTTGTGTACATTGATGTTAAAACCTGAGACTTTGCTGAATTTATTTATCAATTCCAGGAGTCTCTGGGTGGGTTCTTTAGGGTTTTCTAGATATAAGATCATATTATCAGCAAAAAGTGATAGTTTGGCCTCCTCTTTCCCCTTTTGGATACCTTTAATTTCCTTCTCTTGCCTGATTGCTCTGGCTTGGACTTCCAGTACTATGTTGAATAGAAGTGGTAACAGGGAGCACCCTTTTCTTATTCCAGTACTTAGAGGGAATGCTTTCAACTTATCCACTCAGTATGATGTTGGCTTCAGGTCAACAAAGCAAATAGACAACCTACAAAATGGGAGAAAATATTCACAATCTACACATCCAATAAAGAGCTAACATCCAGAATCTACAAAGAAATCAAACAAATCAGCAAGAAAATAACAAACAACCCAAGAAAAACTATGCAAAAGAAATTAACAGAAATTTTTCAAAAAAAGATAGATAAATGAACAACAAACATATGAAAAAATGCTCAACATCACTAATAATCAGGGAAATGTAAATTAAAACCACCATGAGATATTATGTAACTCCTGTTAGAATGGTTTTGTTAAAAAGTCCAAAAATATATATCTATATATGCTGGTGCAGATAGAGAGAGAATATACACTGTTGGTAGGACTACAAATTAGTACAACCCCTATGGAAAACAATATGGAGATTCCTCAAGGAACTAAAAGTAGACCTACAATTCCATCCAACCCTCCTGGGTATTGATCCAAAGGAAAAGGAGTCATTTTATCAAAAACAGATCTGCACTCAAATGTTTATTGCAGCACAATTCACAATTGCAAAGATCTGGCATCAACCCTAAGTGCCCATCAGTTCATGAGTGGATTAACAACAGTGGTCATATGTATACCACAGAGTACTACTCAACCATAAAAAGGATGAATTGATACCTTTTGCAACAATTTGGAAGTAAGTGGAAAGCATTATCCTAAGTCAAGTATGTCAAGAATGGAAAAACAAACACCATGTGTCCTCTCTAATAAATTGGAACTAACCAATGAGCACACAAGTGCACAGAAGGAAGTAAAAGTCATTGGAAATCAAGCAGTGAGGAGGGTGAAGAGGGGAGGAACAAAAAACCACCTAATGGGTATAATTAACACTATTCGGGTGATAGGAACATTTATAGCCTTCACTCAAGCCATGTAACAAACACATTTGTACCCCCTTAATATTTTGAAATAAAAAAGAAAAAATATGTAAAGAAATATAACAAAAAAGACTTTTGTTTACGGTTTAAAATTTATTTAAAAGATAAAACATTTGTTATGTTTTACATTCACTACAAAATTTCATCTTTAAGAGTAAATTGGAAATGGATTGCTTAGTTTGGAATACTTAAGTCATCACTATCAGAAAGACCAAGCAAAGTCTCACTTTGTGGACTTAGGGATATTTGAACTGGAGGAAAAAGTAAAAGAAAAAGGTAAGGCATTGGAATTTAAAAAAAATTTAATTTGAAATTTAAAAGTCTCTACAACAGCCTCAAACTAACTTTTCAAAGTTATTCCTCACTATGTGCAAACATGTTAGAGGGTCCAAGACAGCTGGCCTACATTCTGCATTGTTTCTTCATGATTATACTTTCTCAGCACTTCTTGATGCTGTCAGTACCTCAGATGAATTTTTACTAACTCAATAGCCTTTAACTATTTCTGTTTGGCCTAAGCCTACCCATTATTTATGGTCTTTTTTCAAAGGTAACTTATTTCATGGAGCCTTTCTTAATTGTCTTAAACAAAAATAATCTTTCCTTGCTTAGAATCTCCATGACACATTGCAAGAAATTTTAATATGCATGGTTGGAATTCATGTTACTTATGTGCTTAGATCATATTCATTGGTTAACTACAAGCAAAGACTGTATCTTGTTTATCACAGTATCATCTATCTCATATAAAATAAAAAGAAGAGAATTAACATTTACTGAGTATCTACTTCGTATCTTTATAGAACTAATCCTTTGAAAACTAATAACTTTCATCATAAACCAAAGAAACAGTTATTATAATATTATGCCTATTTTAAACATGATGAAATAGAACCTGTGTAACTTGTCCAAGATTGCATGAAGGGTAATAGCAAAGCTACAAGAATAACCCAGGGTTCTATGACCCCAAAGCATATATGTGTTTCACTAACTATTGTAGGTAATTAATTGTTAAAAATAAATTGAAACTGAACAGTTTATACTGGCAAGTTGTTAAAGTACTAAGTATTTCAAAAAAGACAGAGAAAGAGGGAGAGACAGGAAAACAGGGAAGGAAGGAAAGAAGATGGTAACAAGTATTTGATGCAGAAATTCTAAGTATTTTGGTTTAGAACATTTCATACAGAACACCCAAGGGAGTACAAAACAATAAATCCAAGTAACTTTCAGCACAAAAAAGAAATATCTTTAGAATAAAAGTATAACTAATACTAAAAATGATTATCTTAAAGGGACAAAATTGCTATTGATTTGCAATTCTTAGAGATAAAGAAAGTAACTTCAATAGATCATGTTTTGAATTGCTGTTAGCAACTCAGAAAGTGATCCTATAAATTCCTGAATCTGGAAATATATTTATTTCAATAGATCAAGTTTCTTCCACATACGCTGCATGTGTGTATAATTAAAGACATATCCTAGAAACTAAAATGATGATGAGGAGACAGCTTTTATTTGTATATCATTAACTAATAAAATATCTTGTTTATATGCAGATGTGTCAGGAACACTGCTATGAAGCTTCAAGGAATATTGGGGAGTCTTGCTCAATGTCAGTGATTTTTGAGATAAATAAGGCCCTGGCCTCTACCTAGATGGGTAACATACGGTTCATGACAAGTGTCACATACACAGGATTAATCAAATTACAAATATTCTTTAATCTTGCCACAGAATATAAATATATTGGGGTTATACTTTCATATGTGTTTTTCTGATGAATAAATATCATGGACTAACAAAACAGTTACATAATTTGTTAACATATTTCAAAAAGTAGATTGGGCAGGTGCAATTAATTTCCATTTTGCTTACCATAAGTCATGGATGTGCAATGCAGCCACCACCAGTGCATTTGTGAAAATTATGTGATGCATGTTGAAGCATATGAAGTTAATAACTTAAAGATGGATATGTCCTATAAAAATAAATATTTATGTCTATCTCTGAAAGAGATTAACAGAGTTTTACCAATATGCAATTTTAGGATACTGAAATATTTTTTAAAAATGTACTTACTAAGACTTTCTCCTCAGTGTACATTCCAAAGTATTTCATAATAACAATAATTAAAATTTAAATAATGATCATCTTCAATGATAGAAAGTAATTATTTTAGACATAATCTGTGGAAGATACAGCTAAAAGCAAAGGCAAAATTATAGGGACTGAATAATGCTGGCAATCAAATGAATACTTTCCCTACTAAAAATACTTATTTGACAACCACCTGGTTAATTAATATTTTCAGTTGCAAATCCTTTCAAAACAAGCAAATATATTAGCTAAAATAAATGAGCAGAACACCTTTCAAAATAATTGAGAAAACTATTCTTAAGTACCACAGAAGACCCGACCAATAAATATTTGTGGAAATACACCATACAGGCAAACAGGTAAGAGAGAGACGCAGGGATATCAGTACTAATTGATACAGTTTGCATCTTCTCAAAATATTACCTAATGTTTAAGCTCCATGAGATCAGTGACTTTATTTTTTTTGCCACTATATACACAGACGTAGTTCTTGGCACATTGTAGGTGTTAAATAATTATTTGTTGAATAAGTGAATTAGCAGATGAAAAATTTCTGAGACTCAACTTTGCAATGGGAGAATTCATATTTACTCCTTTTCAATATATGATGTGCACTTACTCTTAGTCTCTATAATCCTACTGAGTCCATGAGTTGCAAGGACATTTTCCAAGGTAAAATGGCAAAAATAGTGCTAAATTGCTAATAAGGTGCCTAGCAGATCTCTCTCTCTCTCTCTCTCTCTCTCTCTCTCTCTCTCTCTCTTTTCTTTTCTTTCTTTTTTTTTTTTGCCTTATTTTATTACACAACATGCTGTAGCCTGGGGGATCTGGAACACTTAACACATGGGTTAATGCGTTCCTCTTGATGTTTCACTGTAGCACTGCACAGTAAAATTTTATGAATATCAGGGAAACAAATGAAAATAGTAATTCAGTTTCTAGTCTATCTCTATAACCACTAATTTTTGTTCTCACTTATGGCATAGCCATCTTGGGAGTTCTGATTACAAAAATTTAAATTTCTGAATCAACAGAGCAATTCAAACAGCAAACTGTTCACCCCATCAAAGAGTTTTGTGTTGCAGAGAATGGTAGAAGGACAGGACCCTCTTCCAATTCATTCTTACCATCTCAGGAAACTAACACACTCTGTCTGGTATCATAAATCCCTTGCCATTGAAGGCCACAGCGTTCTTACATTAGAAGAGATCTTATCAGCCCCTAGAACAAGCCCTACTATGTATGTTCAAGATTTAATAAGACTTGTCAATGCTGACAAGTCTTATAAGCATGACTTGTCAATGCTGCTAACTCTTTGAATGTGTAAAAGGTGAACGTTATCAATGATTATGGAATTAAAAACATTTTTGAAAAAGAATATAAAATAGTTCTTAGAAAAGAGTATCTAGTTCTAGTAAAAAAAAGATATAAGAGACCCAATTTAAAATAAGTGGGTAAGGATGTTTGTTTATTGAGGATAATTTAATGGGTAGATTAAGAAATTTAAAAAAAAATGAAACTTTTCAAGCATGCCTCTCCCCTTCAAAAATTACTAATAACCATTTAACTGTACACTTAAAATGGAGTAAAGACTTGATATGTAAATTACACTTCAATAAAGAAAAAAAATGAAACTTGACAAGCTGATTTTCAAGTTCATTAGAAAAGAAAATTTTAAAGACTAGCCTAGAAAAATTAGAAAAAGAGTAACAATGTAGATTTGCAGCACTGGATAGCAAAATAGATGATAAAGCTGCAGTGATTTAAATGGTATGATGGAGAAGCTAGAATTGATACACAAATCTATGATAAATTGATGAAGGAAAGAATGGAATAATCAAAAGAATTTCAAGACAATTGGTCACAAATTGTAGAAATAAAAGTTAAACGCCTACCTCATATGAAACATAAAAAAATTTTAAGTGGATTAAAGGATTAAATGCTTCAACACACACAAAGACACACACACATGCATATATACAATCCAACAATAACAAAACAACCAACCACTGACAACTACTGCACAGGAGTATATATTTTATATTTTGAGCTGGGGAAGGAGTTTCTAAGCAAATCAGAAAATCCTGAAGTAAGAAAAAAAAATGACTGAGAGATATGCCCAACTCAAAATTAAAAACTTCTAAATAGCAAAGATACCATAAACAAAGTTAAAATGGTAATTAACAGTCTGGGAGAAGATATTTGCAACGTACACAAAACACAAAGAATAAATATTCATAATCTACAAATTAAAAATAAAAAAGAAACAGAATCAAGGAGAAAAGTTGGCAAAGAAAATGAAGAGGTAGGCCGGGCGCGGTGGCTCACGCCTGTAATCCTAGCACTCTGGGAGGCCGAGGCAGGCAGATTGCTCAAGGTCAGGAGTTCAAAACCAGCCTGAGCAAGAGTGAGACCCTGTCTCTATTATAAATAGAAAGAAATTAATTGGCCAACTAAAAATATATAGAAAAAATTAGCCGGGCATGGTGGCACATGCCTGTAGTCCCAGCTACTCGGAGGCTGAGGCAGGAGGATCCCTTGAGCCCAGGAGTTAGAGGTTGCTGTGAGCTAGGCTGATGCCATGGCACTCTAGCCCAGGCAACAGAGTGAGACTCTGTCTCATAAAAAAAAAAGTAAAAGAAAATGAAAAGGTAATTCATAAAAAAATAGAAATGGTAAAGAAACACAAAAAGATATTCAATTTTAGTTATAATCAGACTGATGCAAGTTAAAACATAAAAATATTTTATTTTGCTGTATATACTTCTGTATTGTTTGATGTTTGATGAAAAATGAGTATTGTATTGCTTATGTAAATAAAAAGCAACAATATTTGTCAAAAAAAAAAAAAAGAAAGAAAATCAATACCCATGGTGTGAGAAGAGAGGCTGGGATACAATACAAAACAAAGTCAACTTTTTCATTTGGTATTGTGTAACTACTTTATGTTACACAGTTACTTTTATGTATAAAACCAGCCCAGGGTAAATATACTGAATTCTGTGGAGCTTGGTTCTGGAATTTTGAAATTGTTATTTTGAAATAGTTCAATTATGTGTAAGTTACTGCATGTGGTATAGTAGGTGTCAGGTCAGGATTAAATGAATAAATAAATATTAAAAATATTCTTCAGGACATATACAAAACTCCTTGGTTATTTTTGTTTGATTGTCTTATGAGTTTTTTTTTTTTTAAATCAATATTTCAGGTCATGTGAAATAAAATTACCAGGATAGACTCTAAATGACATTTTAATTTCCTATTCCTGGATTGGAAATATTGAGGTTGAGCTGTATATTGAATCCTGTCTGCTTCTCTGTATAAATATGGGAATAGCATAAAGAACACAGCTTTCTTGAAGTTAATGGAAAAGAAGGAAAATCAAAGAAAGCAACTACTAGCAGGGAGCAACCCAGGTTTCTCAGGTCTGCAGAGGGCACAGTAAACAACCCTGCTGTCACTCTATAGTCTGCAGCTATGGGAAACACACCCTATTAACAAATCCTAAGGATGACACAGATCCAGGTGACTTAAGTCTTTAAGGAAAGGAAATAATAGCTTTGCCTCCAGTCAAATGGTCTGGTCCCTTGCTTTATCCTTTGAACTATTTGATGCATACCACCCCCATCTATTGAGATGTGGTTAGAGAAGCAACACATTCTCGATTTTTTGAGTCAGTGGCAAATGAAAATTTTTTTTGTTCCATTTCTTGGTGTATGTACCCTAGAGTTAGAGTCTGAAAATAATGTCCCCTTGCACCTGACACCACTGGGCATTAAAAATTCTTAATTCATCCCAGATAGTGGCAGGGAAAGGAAGAAAAGTTTTTCTTAGAATTTCTAAGTCTCACCCAAATTTCAGTTGTTGGTTTTTTTTTTTTTTTTAGAAAGAATTCAGGCTTTGCAATATCAAAGAAATCACATTAGTGAAGAGGCTGGCAGAAAATATAGATTTTTTTAGATAAAGGATATTTGAGGATGATAGATTAAGCTTGGGCACATCTGTGAAATTTCTGGAGTGAGACTGATATAGCTATACATCTAAATTACTAGAATGATCTTGTTTCTCATCTTTGGAGTAGTCAGAAATGACCCTAAAATAACCAGAGGAATTGAGGGTAGACATAAAGATCTTATCTCCTCCATTACTTGTTATGCTGTATACAGTATATGTGCATGTGTGTGTATCTAAACTTTCTCAGTATCTCCCCCATCCCACTATGTCGTGAGCTTTTTTAAAGTAGAGATATATTTTTAATATGTTTGTTATAAAGCCTAACATGGAATAGGCACATAACAAATACACGTTTGTTGTGACAATGCATATATACATAAATAAATGTTATTCCCAAGACAGGAAAAATAAACAAGTAAAAAAGTAAATAAAACTATAGTTATGTCAGTTTTAGCTAACATATATGAATATTTTTGCAAAGAAGATAAAATCTTGGCTGTTAAAATAGAATGAAAGTGGCATTGAACTAATTCAATTTTCCAGCTTCTATGTAAAAAACAGTGGGAGATTTGGCATGACTGCCTAGCAACTTCTTGCCACTAATAGGGAAAGATCTTGAAAATGGACCTGAAGAAATAATTCTAGCACACCGTTGTACAGAATTAATTTTATAGTTCAGGTACTGTTACTTCTTGATTATTTAATTCAATTTCATAACATGGTTTATGACTAGTTATGGACTGCTTGGCTTGCCTCGGAGCAACATAGAACAAGCAATATTCTCCATTTGCCTTAATTCAATCAAACCTTTGCCTTATTTCTGCCACATTCAATCCTGAAGAGATAAAGCTAAGTCAGCTTTCTCAAGGAACAGTAGAATAGAAGTGTATATGGAAAACATGAAGCCACAGAACCTACTTATCTGGAACCAGGCCAAGCCAAGGGGACAAGCCATATGGGGGCAAAGATGATCACTCTTGATGGTACTGGAACTTGATGATGCTGGGAGTTTAGTGTACCCAGAGTACACACTTCTCAGATTAAAATCTGTAGAAATTTGCATTGCCTATCATAATTCATGTCCTCCCCAGTGGATAATTTGACAGATTTGTTTTCTCAAGTATAATAAATATTAGCCCTCATGGTATTTTAAAAATTAGATTATTTATCAACAATCAAAATTTGGGATGTTTCACAAACAAAATGTGTATTTCTACACTTCTTGAAAAATTGGAAGTTCGGGCAACACTGAATGATTACATTTGGGGTTGGTAGTAGCCACTTACTTTAGACAAAAGAGACATTCTCCAGTTTACCACAATTCCCACTGCTCCTAAATGATCAAGCATTTTTCATGTAATGACTTTTTTCAGAAACACAAAAGGTAGGGGGTTGAAACAGTGGTGTGCTACAGCCAGCTTGTACTGGCTCAAGAGAAACAGTATGTGCCTCTTTTCCCAATTTCAAGATCAATGACATCATGCTGGTAGCTTGGATTCAGCCACAGTGGGAATATTTACAGGACAGAAATCTGCAAATATTGTCAGTGTCTTTCCCCAAAGTCAGAAATTAGCCATTAAACATTTACCAGCACAGCACTGGATTGAGGTAAAATGAAGAGCACATACCCACATGAAGGGGACAGCTGCAATTCACCAAGCCATTTAACTTATATTTGTTACCTGCATTATAGAATAAAATCATAATTCACAATAATAATATATTGGACCTATCATAATTTACCTTTACTTATTTTTCAAACACAATAACAAATAGTCTATTCCAAGCATACTGAAGTGTTCGCCATTTCTAAAACGGGACCTTTTTTCTCTTGATTTCTTTGTAAATATTGTTTCCTTTTCCTGTAATAACCTTTCCATGTTGTTCATCTGACCAATTCCTGTATGCCCTCTAAGATTCAATTCAGGTATCTTACCTTGTGATGAGTTATATCTTTAACTAGTATGTAAGCATATTTCTGTGCCCCACCTCTATGCTTCTTAGCATGTGTAAGGGAAATTGCATTTGTATAGGCAACAGGTTTCTTAGGCCAAACTAAGTGGCAGCCACAGTGTTTTTCCAGTCCCAGACCCCCTGGTTAGCTGGCCTTCTGGGGAGGCAGGAGTCAGCATACTTATGTAACCAAGGTGTTATCTCCTGTGTGAACCCATGTGATCGTGCTTTCCCATGGCATGTTCCCACCATTGGTCAGAGCCATATATAAGTGCTCACCATGTTCTCGGCCATACTTTTCACCACTGCTGTATCCCCTCGACAATAAACAACATGTCTCACTTGCCTGCTGCCACTCACCTTTTCTTCCAATTTCCAAAGCCTATGCCGGAGCACAAGGTAGCCACAGAGCATCCTCCTCACAGTTGGCGTAGTTGGTAGGATCTGGAGGGGTAAGTGTCCCCTCCACCCCAGCTGGGGAGGACATGTGGCCTCCTATGGGTTTATAGCAGCAGTTCTCATGTCATGGGCCCCTCCCACAGGGGCCACCCACACCTGTCGCCCTGGAAAAGGCCTTGGAGCAGTAGCTGCAGCCCAGGGAGTGAGCAGCGGCTGGTCGGTGGGCTGCCTCTTCCTTACAGCCCTCCGGGAGCAGCATAAGGATGCCCTGTGGGAAGAAACCCAGGTAACGGAGTTACAAGAGATAGAGGAAAATTTGGAAGCCCACCTGCAGGAGTTGGAGAAAGTGTTAACCAGCAGTCCGACCTTGAATGCTGACAAAACTACAAGCCAGCAAGAGACTGAGGGCTGGGTTTCCCCTCTTCTGAAAGCCCGGGTGTGAAACAGAAAATGGAGCATGCGCAGTCCATGGGGTGGGGGTTGGCGCAGGCGCAGGCGCACGTGCACCTACAGTAACTGAGCGTGTCTCTTACTCTGTCTACACCCCGGGACATGTGGGAGCTGTGAAAACAGTGCAAGCAGTGTCCCGGGGAGACTGTGCCTGACTGGTTGTTGCGCTTATGGGATGAAGGGACGGACAGCTTCCTGTGCTTCCCAAAGGAGATGGAGCAATTGGCATCCATAACTATGCATCGTTCCCTGAGGCAGAGGCTACAGACAAGTCGTCGCCATTCCTTGCTTGAATGGCTTATGGCCGCCTCCCGCGCAGTATGGGATGACCCCAGAGAACTGCCTGAAACCGTAAGTGGACCTCATACATAGACTTAATTCACATTGTTCAGGAGTTGGGAATGCACCAGGCCATTTTTGCAGTCGATAACTGGTGGGGGCCAATGAGGAGCACTTCACTACATGTGCGACCTAATCTTAGCCACAGCTCCCCCTGGTTTGTTTGGGTCACTGACAGCTGTGCTCACTCCTTATGCGGGGAAGCGGATACATGAGGACATCACTGCCATGTCGGCTCTGGGAGATGCTGAAGAGCGGAAAGGGGGAAAGTGATGAGTGCATATGCTACAAGGACCCAAGAAAGGCCCACAGGCTCAGGGTCCCCTCAGGGTCCCCTGCAGAAGACGGGGCCCAGAAAGTGTCTCAAACCCAAATGTGGCTGGACCCCCTAATAGCAGGAGTAGATAAAGGGAAAATAGACAAACAGCCTAATGAGGTATTTCTGGCTTTGTGGAATCAGCTGGCTCCCCACCAGCAATTCATGAAAGCACCTAAGAGGTAGGGAGCTGAGACGCCCGTCAAAGAGACCCACAGTGCACAACTGCAAGATTTTATGGTTGAAACCCCCCTCTTTGCTATAGATGAGGGGTTAGGCCAAGGCTCCCAGTTAGAGGGGACCCCATTTGACCAGAGGCCACATGTGGAACTTGCTATTCATTTGTCCCCTGTGAATGTGCAGCGGCTTTTGGCCTTGGTGGACATGGGAGCTAACTGCACCCTAATCTATGGAAACCCTGAGTGGTTTGCTGGACAGACAGCCTACATAGATGGCTACAGTGGGCAAACTATCGAAATTTGGCCCCCAGGCCTCACACTGTGTATGCGTTCCTGTGAAGGAATGTATTCTGGGTATTGACATTCTGCGAGGCAGAATTCACCTCCATGGGTGAATTCTGCCTCCAGGCTAGGGTTGTGAAGCCAGTAGTGTGTAGCCACCCCCATCACCCATCGCAGGTTCTGCCCACACCTCGTCATGTGGTACACACCTGACAGTATCGTTTGCCCAGGGGGCATGAAGAAATTTCACAAATCGTATTGCAGCTGGAAAAGGCTGGCATAGTGCTCCCTGCTCACAGTCCTTTCAAATCTCCTGTTTGGCCAGTTAAGAAAGCAAAAGGAACTTGGAGAATGACAATAGACTAACCTTGTTGGAACAGTGGAGTTGGTGGTGAACGACTCCAAGGTCCAGGGACATGGCTTGTCGGTCAAATTCTTGGGTATTGTGTGGCCGGGTAAGACAAAAGCAATCCCTGAGGTAGTTATAGATAAGATTTAACCCTTCTTCTGACCCACTAAGGTGAAACAGTAACAAGTGTTTGTGGGGCTTTTAGGGTATTGGTGTATATTTATTCCTCACTTGGCCCAACTGTTGTGGCCATTGCATTCATTGTGTAAAAAGGAGGCACAGTGGAATGGGTGTCCAGAAGCAGAGGCCTCTTTTATGGCAGCTAAGAGGGCCATTGCAGAGGCCCAGATGATACAAGTACTAGACTACTCACAGCCGTTTGACCCTGATGTAACAGTCGACTCAAGTGGGATAGGCTGGGGTTTGTGGCAATGCCAGCATAAGCAGCAGGTTGCTATTGGGCTTTGGTCCCAGACTTGGAAGCGCCCCCAGGAGCACTATTTCTTGGTGAAAAATCAGCTGGCAGCTGTGTATGCCACCCTTCAGGCCTGTGAAGCTAAAACTGGGCAGTCTAAGGTGCTAGTGTGCACGACATACACCATAGCAGGATGGGTGAGGTTATGGATAACCAGCCCCTGATCAGGGGTAGCCCAGACCCTCACTCTGGTGTAGTGGGGAGCTTACTTGGAGCAATGAGCAGAGATCAGCCCCAGCCCTGTAACTGCAGAGTTGAGGACATTACTGGGTCCTGTTGAATTTGTGTCTGAGGCTGAACCTCAGACCGTGGTAATACCCAGGGAAGAGAGCCGGTACCTTGAAGGATGGGGTCCCCCTCCAGTGGAGGCAGGGTATACCAATGGATCCAGTTGTGGCCCCTTAGCCCAGTGGAAGGCAGTGGCTGTCCAGTTGGATCATGATGAAATTTGGTTTGAAAAGGGGCATAGGCAGAGCAGCCAATGGGCTTAGTTGTGTGCATGCCATGTGGATTGGAGTTGTGCACCAACTGTCCCCTTTGCATGTCTGCACTGATAGCTGGGTGGTGTTTAAGGACCTCACTGTCCAGTTACCTACATGAAAAGCCCAAGGTTGGCTAGTAGGGCACTTCCCAGTATGGGTGGCTTTATTTTCCTGCTTGTTTGACAGGAAGGTGCACTTAGGTACATGTGGGGATGGCCATATGTCCTGGGGAAGGTCCTTCCCACCTTTACTGAAAAACCACATAATTGGAATGCCGTGTTCTCCCGCTGGCACCAGGTGAAGCAGACTCCATGGTGATTCTACTTGGCAGCTATCTTTTCCCCTGGGGGTGGAGCCATTAAGGTAGAAATAAAAGTAAATGCCCTAGTGGAGCATACTGCTCAAGCCCTGAATCAAACCAGGCAGGCTTTGACCCTCCTGGTGGGTGAAGTCACCCAGATGAGAAAGGTCGTTTTGCAAAATGGCATGGCCTTTGATCTCTTCACTGCAGCTCAAGGAGGCACATGCACAGTCATACCTACTGAATGTTGTGTATATATATCTGATCACCAGGAGGATATTTCCTCTGCATTGAAGGAAGTTGATGGCAAGGGACAGGCCATCCAACAGTTAACTAGAGACCCACTACAGCAATGGTGGGAATGTCTCTCGTCCTCCTGGCATTGGACCCTTTTAGTGTTAGGAACTACTGGCTGTGGTGTGGTAATATTGTGTTGTTCCCTGTATTGCTGTTGTGGCCTTTACTACCAAGGGGCCTCCCTATGGGCCAGTGTGTCAGGCTGCGAAACCTATTACCTAAGTGATGGAATGTAAGGGAAATTGCATTTGTATAGGCAACAGGTTTCTTGGGCCAAACTAAGATGACTGCCACAGTGTTTTTTCCGGCTCAGCCCTCATGGTTAGCTGGCCTTCCAGGGAGGCAGGAGTCAGCATACTCATGTAACCGAGGTGTTATCTCCTATCTGAACCCAAGTGATCGTGCTTTCCCACGGCATGTTGCCACTATTGTTCAGAGCCATATATAAGTGCTCACCATGTTCTCGGCCGTGCTTTTCACCACTGCTGTATCCTCCCCAACAATAAAGAGCATGTCTCACCTGCCTGCTGCCACTCACCTTTTCTTCCAATTTCCAAAGCCTGTGCTGGAGCACAAGCTATCTAGCCACAGAGCACCCTCCTTACAGCATGAAGCACATTCCTCTAAAGTTGTACAGTGTTTTGCAGTAACTTGTTTGATTGTCTCTTCCCTCTACTGGATGTTGTGCTACTTGAGAATATAGCTTTGTCTTTTATTTATTTAGTCATTTGTGGCATCCTTCCAGAATATTACATTGCTATTACCTAGTGGGTATTCAATAAGTTTCTTAATTATGATAAATATTTAGTCAAGAACATGAAGTTCTTTATATATTGAGATATTATATACCTACTTGTTATAGCCATGAGTACTTTGTGTCTTTTGCCAGAAATATGCCTTCCAAGCCTGAAATATTAGGGGTAAATTATGGTGAGGGGAAGGAAACCAGAGAAGAGAATCAGTGTGGCTTACCATGATCATGGTAATTGGTAATGGCTCTTGGTAATTGACTACATCAGGACTCTAGTCCAAGGCTACTAACAATAAATCCAGTTATCTTCCCACTGGGTCCCAGCTGCTTCTTTTTATTTTTTAATATTATTACTCTAATTTATCTCCCTACTACTAAGGAATGTAGCATAGGTATTTTATTTATCTGTTTCTCTAAAGGCACAGCAACTTAGTAACAATCCTAGATAGCTAGTTTTTCTATTTACACCTTAAATTTCTAATTATAATGAGTCCATTTCCACCTTTTCTGGAGGTCCTCAGAGACATTCCCTATCATTATCTTATCATTGAGATTTATTAGTATCATTTCATTTACCAACTGCCCTTTTCATTTTATTTTGGGGCAGATGTTCAATCTGGCATCTTCCCCAGCTGCAATCAATGCACATAATGCCAAAGCTCTTTGATTGGTTTCAAAACACTTTCCTGTCTACAAATGGGGAGACAGTTTATGGTTTCTGATGGCACATTTCAATTGATACCACTTAATTCATCAGCAGTTCTGAGTGTCTTGGTTGTTTCATATTGATCTTTAAAAAGGAACATCCTGATGTTGCAAACTAAGAAGTGGTCCTAAAGAAAAGAAGATTAAAAGTATGGGTGGAGCAATGTAGATACCAGGCATCCTATTACACTAACTATGAATATTAAAGTGAATGTGTTGGAAAAAAACTTAGACGTGTTGGCCTTGAGAAATTAGGTAACCCCTAGTAAACAAAGCTGTCTACTGTTATTGTTGTTGATTCAGATTTTTTTAACTGCTCTTAATTAGAAAAAAATAATTTCTTGGCGGTACTTATAAATAATTTTCATGATCTGTAAGAAAAATTGTTTAAAGAATGTTTATATAGTAATTGTCATATGGACTATCTTATGCTAAATTAATAGAAATTACTCCAAAAAAATTTTGTGTGATAAATGCCATTTACCTGAAGCCTTTGTCAACTTCTCAAATAGTGTTTTTCAGTGGTCTTATTTATAATAAAATGTACAATCTGTCTTTATCAGAAATATTTCCCCTAATTTTATTTCCATATGATTGCTTTTGTTATTATATTTTTTGTTTAACATTTATTTACTACCCATTGATCAAGTCAATACAACAAAACAAAGTTTTTCTGAATCTCCATTGAATTTGACTCTGGTCTATTTCTGCTTCCCCACCTTCTGAGACAAATAAAAAGCACCTAAAAACTTCAATTGTAGCTGACAAATTCTGAAAGTGGGGTGACTTTTAAAGGATCTTTTACATAAAAATCATAAAGAAAACACATAATTAGTCTCAGAAAAATCCTTTTAGCTTATAGGGCTTTGTTCACTTTGTTCTCTTGTTATAAATTGTTATTTTTCTGTAGATTTTAAAAACAATCTATTAGAAAAATCTAATGGACTGACTCTACATATATTTGTACTGTTGTATTTAAAGATATTTTAAATAATTTTAGCAGTATTTGTACCACAGAGTGTCCAGGATATATCAGAAAGGAAGAATGAGGTAAGTGTTTCTCAAAGTGACAGTTACAAGTGACTAAGACATAGGAAGATGAATCACTTGGTCATCATATTGATCTGAATTCTTGGAGGACATAGATCATAAATTTGAAGGATAAAGGCAATGCTTTTCTACAAATAGTGCCTAAAGTCCTTAAAATGTTTCTTGAAATAAATGGGACACAAAAGAGTTTGCTTTATCCTAAAACAATCTCACTTCCAATCTTGGCAGATTTCTAAATTCCTGAGACTTGACTATCCTCTTAGATCGGAGGGGCTAGGCAATAAGGTATTCACTAGATACAGAATCAGAGGTTATAGATTTGAAAAGAAACCTTGTCTCTTATCAACTTACTGACTTTGAGCAAGTCACTTAACCTCTCTAAGTGTTAATTGTCATATTATATTATCTAGGAATGACGTGTATATATGAGCATAAGCCAAGAGCGCTTTGTAAGTAGTGAACAGCTTTACTGCTATATTCAAAAGAGGGGCTAGTCATTAGGTGATATTTATTCATTCAACCCACAATGCTATGTTTCAAGTATTGCACCAAGGTGGAGGAACCTGAGATACATAAAACACAATCCTCTAATTTCAAGAAATGCATAGTCCAGAAAAGGTTTTAGATTCAGCTCATTGTGACACACAGATTTATTTTGTCTGCTAGCATAGTTTATTTAAAGTTTGAATTGGAAGGTCTTTTAATATACTCTTCAATTAGCCACATGCTCAACCTCTCCTTTTCTTCTTACATTAACCTGCTTTAGTCAAACATAACATGTGTACCTGTCTCCCAAAGGCCATACAGCGTAGGTACTTCTTCCCTTAGCCAAATGAATATTCTAGTACATCTTCCTTATTTACACTGCTGTTTGATTGTAAGCCTATACTCAAGAATGTATTTCTGTATGCAAGGTATTGGAATAACATTCGTAAGAATTCAGCCATTTTTATATGTATGTTTGTCCCAGAAAGCTTTTTTTTTTTTTAATTTTTCTTCTAGGCCATGTATATCTCTAAATATTTCTTGGATTTCCTTTGTTACATTATGTGATTTGGCCAAAATACAGCTGTGCCATATAGAATACACTTTCTCACCTCATTTTGAGCTTCTACTTCCCTCAAACTCAACAAAACAATTGAGATCTTACTAGTAGAATTCTAAATCTCAGTTAATAGCTCCCTTTTCTGAATTTCTGTAACATTCCTGATGCCTATACCACTCATTTGGGAATGTAACCAGATATGGAAACATTTCTATACCTGTTTCATGTCCGCATATCTTTCTAAAACCACATTGTTCATTAATATTTTTAAAAGTAGAAATTGGATCTTAAATTCTCATTTCCAGACCTTCTCTCAGTGAAATCTTGGTGAAATAAATTGACAAATAAGCAGTGAAGGATTACATATTTCAATATGTGAACTCCAATATACAGGTCTAATTATATTTATGGCATAGTTTTATAAAATATAAAAACATCAAATATAACAAAAAATATTTTTAATTTTCAGAATCAAGCTAATAGTAACTTGTCTACTTCCTTCATCCTTAAATGCAAGTGCACAGACACAACAAAGAAAACCCAAGCCCCAAACTTCTTCCTTAGTAATCAACTTAGTGATTTATAACAGCAATTAAAATAATATTATTTTTGGTGCTATATTATGCATTTGTTTTCATAGAGGACTATCCTTATCTCTGCTGCTCTTAATAACCTCTTGATTTTATGTATAAACTAATTTTCCTAAGGCTAAGCGTCTTTATGTAATCATGCTTTAAATTTCTCTGCAAATAAGCCTTGTTGTGAGAAATTGTATGAAAACCTAGAGACTATTACCTTAATAGTTTCAAATAATACATAGCTATGTAGTCTGCAGCTCTCTGATTTTCCAGGTAATTCCTAAGAGACTACAGTCCATTACTTTGATGGGCAATATTTTAGGACTACATTTGACCATGCTTAGGTCAGTTTTCCTTTGTGGTTTTTTACTGACCTTTTTATGTGCACATTTGTTTTCCTTTCATTTTCGTTAATGGCCCACTGCATGCTGATCATTCTCAAAATGACTTCCAAGTAGCAAAATATGGATTTTGGGTGTATTTTTTGTAATCCCCCTATAATGCAGTGATCTTTTATGTGTAATTAAAAAGCGTTATCAGAAAATAAAGATTGTAATTGAAAGAAGATTAGATCTCAAATCAGAAAATAAAAATTCAGCTTGAGTTTTTTCAGTTAATAACTATATGACTTTGGTTGATTCTGGTAACTTTTTTAAACTTAATTTTCTTGTTCATATAATGGGATAATAACAAATGCTATCACCCTTTAAGTGTTATTGAGAGGATCAAATGAAGTATTTTAAGTGAAGAGGTTTGCAAATTTTTAGCATTACAAAAAATGTACATAGTATGACTCCTAAGCATGAAGAAAAATCACTAAAGCCCTATATTTGGCACCAACTATTCTTGGATATCCACAGGATGAGCCACATAGGATAAGGGTTGAGTATGCTGACTGAGGTATAGGATTATGCAGAGTCAAAATGTAGTTCTGAATACACACACAGGAAAAGCAAAAGTTAGACATTTGAATAGGGAACGTGTAAGAACAGAGAACACTTGAAAATAAATTCAAAACTAGAAAATTCCATGTGAAGAAAGCAACAGAGGAAATGGAAACACTAAATGATACAATGGTGATTGTTATAATTCTAACCTAAATGTTCAATCAGTGCTCCAAATTCAGGGAGTCTATTTAAACAAATGGAACAAATAATCAGCAAAGAGCTAAGAGCTATGCAATGGGTTGTAGTCAAGGCAAGCAGACTGGCAGCTGGCATTCCTAGGTGGTCAAGTAAAAATTCAATCTAGTCATAGTAGTATTAGAGTTGATTGGAAAAGGGCCAGTTATTAGAATGACTGGTTAATCAATGGGAAAGAAAATAGAAAAGAAGTATTCTTTATTTTTGTGTGTGTGGTTTTTTTAAATATAGTGCAGTGGTTAAAATCAGTGATGACTAAAAGATAAATAATGTAACCAAAATCTCTTATTGAACAAGCCACAAGGCAAATTTGATATTTGGTCATGTAGCAATAGCCAAAGGCATCTTTTTATCACCTACTAGCCACACTCTCTAAATTCAGGCTGGTACTTGCATATTTCCAGATGAGACCAAAGGCAACATTGATAGGCTAAACTACTAGTATTAGAAGAGTTTCATGTATTGCCATTGTATTTTTTTGTGAGTGAGCTTACCATGTAATAAGTGACAAATTAATCTGTGAAGCATACAAGGTTATAAAATTAAAACTGTCATAAGTGCTATGTCAAAAAGTGGGTGGCACTATTAAGATGCTACCTTGGGCATTTACTCTTTTGTTTATGCCAGGGATGTTACCCTGACAAAGTAAATAGCTGAATTGAAGTATAAGGAAGAAAGTTAGACATTAAGTGGTGGGGAAGATAAAATAGGAAGGAATCATTCAGGTGAAGAGTAATATAGATTCACTGAAAGGTCAGTAAGTCTAGAGAACTGAAAGCAGCTGGAAGCAAGGAGAAAATGCAGCTGCAAAAGTGAGTAGGATCAGTCAAGGCCTTATTGGTAAGCCCTGTCAAATATTTTGCTCCTATGAGTAATAGCACATTTGTAGGTTTTGAAGCAAGAGGTGACATATCTAAACCTACAATTCATAAAGATTTGTAGTTGCAGTGTGAGGAAGATATTTAATGGTGCAATATTGGATATGAGGAGAATGGCTGGGGATGATTGCAGCAGGCAGAGGATGATACAATACAGACTAGGGCTATAGTAGTCGAGATGGAGAGAAGATTGACTTGAAAATATTTAGAAGATAAAATCAATCATAGTGCTGAACTCCATATTGGAGGAAAGAAAAAGGTAATATCTCAAATAATTTCTAAATTTCTGGCTTAGATGTTTATGCTATAAATATTGGGAGAGAACCAATTTTTGAGTGGGGGACAATACTGAGTTCAGAAATGTCAACTTGTAGGTGCCTTTAAAACATCCAAATAGGGATACTGGAACCTAGTTGGGATAAAGTTCTTGAGTCTAGAAATTTCAATACTGTAAGTATAAATTTGTACATTATTTGCATATATTTTGTAGTAGAGTTGTTGAGCATTCAAACCTATTTTAATTTGTTGATCACTTTGTGAGAATTTTCTCAACAGCATGTTGCTGACAGAACAAAGAGTTGGACTTACTCACAGTTGGTGTTTGGCTGGATATAGGTCACAAAATAGCAAAAGGGACAAGGTAATTGAGAGTATTGTCAAGAGTATACATGAATATCAGACTCTAACTTAATATAAAGATATTTGAAATCAAGGAAGAAGGAAAGAAGGAAAGGTGGTCAGTGGACTTAAGATGTCAATGAGGTCACATATAAAATAAGCTGGAATAGGAGAAGTTTGTGATCAGAATGTGATATGTTTTAATTACTGGTTGAAAATGGGAAAGTGCCAGATGGCAGCAAGGTACTCTATCAGATGAATGGGGTGGTGGAGTGGAAAAGAAACTCATTGGCAGTGAGGTCAAGGAGCTGAGGAGCTTGCTTGTTGAACACTCCATTGTCCTCAAAGCAATGATGAAGAGGAAAGATGAAGCGATACAGAAATAAAGACATAACAGCTCACATGCTATTTCCTTGCTTAAGAACATTGAAGAATCAAGAACACACACTGTTCCAGGAGCTTAAAAGAGATTATCACAATAAACACTTTGAGTTCTTTCGGTTTTGGATTTCAGTGCCAGATACTTGTATATCAGGACCTAGTGCTTTTGGAAGGAGGAACTTCAAGATGGCCAAATAGTTGCATCTGATAATTGCCTCTAGTACAGAGAGTAACCAAAATAGCAAGTAGATAATCACATTTTGAAGAGGTTGTTTAAGAGCTAACACTGGAATTCAATACAGAAGTAACAGGAAACACCTAAAGCAAGGAAGGAGTGAGAAATGAAGCAGTCTTTTCCACAGGAATTGGGCTGGGAATATGGAGAGGTTCCCTAATGTGGGGAATGGGTAACTGGGAGACTCCCTGTTGTCCACATTTCCACCTCAGACTCCTACAATCCTAGCCATGGGAGAGTTCTTGATCCTTGCAGAATAAGAGACTAATATAGGGAGCTCTTCAGAAACTGGGCAAAGGCATTGCTCCAGAAAGAGAGCTCACTCTGGGTCCCACAAACCTCAGAGTTTTAAGCAGCTGAAGCACAGTGTCATTTTGAGAGCTTAGCCCATACTGGACTGTGTCCTGGCCTGCCACTGGGGCTGAGGTGGGAGCCAGGGGCAAAAACCCTGCCCCTTCCAGCAGAGGCCAGCCAAATATGTTCACCCTGAAGACAAATTCCACTGCCTGCAACCAGTACCATTGCAGACTTCTGTGGACCAAGGTGCAAACAAAACTCATGCCCCACAGCTGCCTGCTTACAGCCAATCCCAGGATAAACAAACCCAACCTCCCCACTAGCAGAGTCATAGCACAGCCTCTGCTGCCCCCATCTGAGGATTCTGCTGGTCTCTTGGGGATCACCCTGCCCCTACCTACCACAGGCATCCTTGACATGTACCACCAGGGGACCTGAGGGTACCACATGGCCTGGGTCTACCCGTTCCACCATAGTCTACTGTGTAAGGTCTTGAAGATTGCCCAAGCTAGTCTACCACCAGTAACATTTGAGCATTCTCCCTGGGGTCTGAGGTCAGGCTCACTGAACTTGCTTCTACCACCACAACCTACCTGCATGTACCACCTGCAGGTCTGGGGACTGGCCTGCACAACCTATATCAGTCACTGCCAGCACTGACACAGATCACTTGAGTCCCAGAGGGTTTTCCCACCATGCTGCTGCCATTGCCCATGCCACACCCACTGCCTAGGGGCTAGAGAACTGCCTAGCAACCTGGCCAACCACAGCCATTCCCGGCACCCACACTAGCCACCTGGAGGCCCAAGAATTGGCCTGCCTGGACCCACTAACACCAGTGCTAGTGTACACCATACTGGGGCCCAAGGATAGGCATGCTCAGCCCACCACTGTCACCACTGGGGCCTGAACACTGGCCTACCTGGTGTTCCAGTCCCCAGGAAAGCAACAGCCACTAAGGAAATCACAGCCATCACTGACCCTACTTATAGCCAAAGAGATCATACAGAGACTACACTACTGCACATATCCAGAATCAAAGCCAAAGTGCTCTACCTAACCGACACCATAGGTACATCTTCAGGAAAATATCCTCCTTACAAAAGCAAATTCAAAAAATGGGAAGAAGCTACTATTGCACCAGATGTACAGGTATCAATATAAGACATAGAAAATAGGAAAAATCAGGGAAATGTGATACCTCCAAAGGAACACAATAATTTATTAGCAATAGATCCCAATAAAAAAAATTACAAAGTTCCAGAAAAAAAAAATTCAAATTGTTGATTCTAAACAAGCTCATTGAGATATGTAAGAATTCCAGAAAACAATACAAAGAAGCAATAAAAACAATTCAGGATATGAATGAAAAATTTACCAAAGAGATAGACACTATGAAAAAGAACCAAGCAGGTGGTAGGTTACCCTAAATACCTTCACTTGATCATTACATGTTCTATGCCTGTAACAAAATTTTACATGTAACCTACAAATAAGTACAAATATAATGCACATTTTTTTTTAATTTGAAAAAATAATCTAGTGCTTTTGGATATTTCACTTTTTAGCTGACGTTACACTCATTTCTCCCATTACCACACACACACTCTCTCCAGAAAATATAGCACAGAAAAATATCTATTTTGACAGTTTTGATCATTAGGAAACAATGAAGACAGTCACAAGGTATTTCCTAGTAAGCTCTTGGACAGAGAAAGGAAATGTAATTAAGATGTTGACTAATTTAATGACGTGCAATCTCCAGAGCATATCTACTTTTACTGCTGTTGCTATTTCCAGATCCTGTTTTCCAGCCAGCAGTTTTTTCGTGAGCTGTGATATTCACTTGAAACCTTAATCATTCTCAGAATCGAGCTCTAAAATGGAAACTAGGGCTTTTCCCTCCATCTGAAACTCACTTAAAAAAAAACAACTAGATCTGCTGTGTCAACTGCTTTCAAGAATTATGGTGGACAAGGCAAGAGAAATGCTAAAGAATAATGTTATAGATTTTTGTTTTAAAGCATTGGCCACCCAGTCTTTCTCTGTGGACACTTCAGTGCTGAATTTTCAGGTCCTGGATTAAAATGCTAGTTAGATACACACTATGACCTAGGTAAGAATCTTTAATAAGGATGATGGCATCATAAAATGAGCTACTGGAAGCATCTAAAATAATATAACTACAAATTAAGTGGGGAGAAAATTTTTCATACCCCAAACTCTAATTTGAAAAGTTCTATTAATTAACATTCAGTTTGTGGTAAATGTCATTTCAATAAATTTAGTCAGCAACTTCTAAAAGGTGAAAAATTTATACGATTTGAAGAAAAATCAGAGTATGGCAACTTCTATTTTTACATAATACTGTGTATACGTTTCTACCTTTGTCTCTGGCCTTAAAACACAATCCTCATTCAGTCCCTAATTATTTGCTTCGTCAGCTTTGTCTCTACTGGTTTCCTGACTCTATCATTGTTCCTATGCAGTCTACCTCGTAATATTCTCCAAAATGTCTTCTCAATTTTGCAAATGCTTTCCTTCCCCAAAGTGAAGTAACATACAGTGGTTGATCCCATCCCGCCATTAATTTCCAAGTTGGGTAGTCAGAATAATGTCCCTGCCTTCATTGGTATCCATATGATAATGCCAGGAATCTGGGAATATGTTATGTTACAAGGCACAGGGGAATTAAGTTTGCAAATGGAATTAATTTGTTAATCAGCTGATCTTAAAATAGAGTTTATTTTGGATGGTCCGAGTGGATCCAATGTAATTATAGAAGTGAAAGAAGGAGGCAGAAGAGGGTTTAGGGTCAGAGATATTTGAAGATGCTGCACTGCTTGATTTGAGGATAGAGGAAGGGACTTTGAGCCCAAGAATGCAGGTGGACTCTAGAAGCTGGAAAATATGAGGAAGAGGATTTTCTACTAGAACTCCTAGAGGAAATGCAACCCGGCCAATACCTTGACTTTAGCCCAGCAAGACCCACTTTGGCTTCTAAACTACAAAATAGGGATGTAATAAATGCGTGTTGTTTGTAGCCACTAAGTTTGTGAAAATTTATTACAACAATAGAAAATTAATACACAAGCTTTTCCTTATGAGTCTATCAGCAATTTTCTGCCTCAGGATCCTCATCTTCGTCAACAACTTGCCCCAATTCTCTATTCACATTAATGACTAGCATTGTTTGCAAACTCCGGTTAGTTTACTGCATAGTACTTAGGGTTTTTCATTACACAGTGGCAATATCATAATTTCAGAGAAATAAAAAGTGCTCCTATGAAGGAAACTCTGGAAAACTCTGCATGATAAATGATGGTGGCCTCCAGTAGCACAGCAGAGAAGAGTCACTTCCATCAACCTCTGCCAATGTCATTGCCCAGGATGACATTGTCTGAGACCCTGTTTTTCCCCTAGTCCCGTATTTTCTTCTCTCATTGCTTCCCAGCTCTGTTCAGAATCAAACTCATTTGATTATACTTTTCTGAATGCCTCTAAGACTGTTTCTAGGATACATCCTAGGACTGTAATACACTTTATTTTTATCGTTGCTTATGAAAACAGTCTTTTCTTGCAAGATATTTTACAATAAATTAGAAGAAGCATATGGATCTTCTAATTTTTCTAAATAACAATCTATCAACAATCTCCTATACTAAGGAGTATATAACTTCATTCATTTCTCATAATATTGATCTGAATCATTGTCATTGGACTAACTACTACTAACTGTGGAGAAAATACACCTGAAGAAGAGAAAATCTGAATTGTAAGATAAAGTACAAAGTTTTAAGTTTATGTCATTCAACTCAGTATAACTTTCAGTTATCAAGTATTATACTATTTTTCTAAAAAAAATAGTCAAGGTTATGAATAGACTATATTTTTATATTCGGAGATGATTCCAGAGTGTGCAAAAGGAGTTTTCTAAAACAAAGGTGAATATCACTGTAGAATGTTGGTTACTCAATTTTCTCATCATCTTTTTTTCTCTTTCTGAAAAGGTAGAAAATTAAGTTTTTATGCCCAGAGAAGGTAATTTTGAAATAAATGAGTAACAAATTAAGTTATGAAACTGATGTATATGGAGCACATTTCACATATTTGTCCATATTTACTTTTTATATTAGATTGTAGCATCTACAGGCAGAAGCTCTGAGTTATGGACTATAGATAAGGATTTGATGGATGAATTCTTTTCAAATGAGCAGTGATAATGATCCTAGTTATCATGTTTTTCATGTTTGAACTACCAAACCCTGAATTGTCAAGCAAAATATTATAATTAGAAAACAGAGCAATTATAAACAGATTATGTTGAAAGACTATCACAAAAAGCATTAATCTGATTGTGTACCTCAGAAAATAATTTCAAAATCTAGTTGAAAGAATTAATATATTGATAATCTAGCTAGAAAATGGACATTTGGAGAATAGCCTTTCAGTGAAAATGAAATGTCATGTTGGAGTTTATAGAAAATGTGAGGAATGGCAAAAACAATACTGAAATAACAATAATAATTATAATTATCATTTATTAATTACTGCCACCAAGAATGAAATATATTTCTTAGAATAATATTGATTCAGAAAGATTTTGAAAAACAAAGATTTTTTTTTTCTGGTCTGGCAGCCTTTGAAAGAAAATAACATGTTGGAGAGTCAGGATGAAATAAACTCAGATCAAATCAAAAACCAACAAAGTCTTGCCAAAACATTCATAATCTCTTATTTTCAATTTATCTTCTGGAAAATTCAAACAAATAATCTCAGCATTATTCTGTTTGTAGAAAACAGCTATCCACTTACAATACGTATACATTGAAAAATATGGCAAAATAAGATGACTTATCTATAATTACCTAAAGTAAACTTTCTACTGTATTAATAGTAGCCTTAGCAGTATAGCTAGACATGAGATAGAGAAAGTGTGGGGCTAGGGGAGAGCAAAAGAGAAACAAAGAAATGCATGTGAACATTATGGCTGAATAGAAGTGGGTCGTAGCAGAGTCCAAAAGTCAGGCATTTCACCCTATACGTAAATAACTCCACTGTGCCTAATTAAATTTTTCAGCAGGACTATTTGATGCCCAATTACCTCATCTGACCAGCCACATAAAACAATATGCTTCATATTCTATTTGTGAAAATGAAGCTCGTGTAAGGCTCACAAATTTTCCATTCTAAGTCATTAAAAAATCTACATCACTTGAGATAAAGAGTTTTTAGAAAATTAGTACTTTACTTGCCTTTATACCATATTATTCCAGTAGTCAGGATCACTTATTTTTTTTTTATGAAGCTTCATATATGCCATACAATGTAAGCAAAGCTTTCCAATGCAATTTGGATTGTCATAGAAATAAAATTATTTGCATTCACCTCAAAAAATGTGATTTATAACATATTTATTTACAGAATTGAATGGCCCTCAAATCCTTTGAATTTTAAATAACCTCAATTGCTAGATTATTAATTTGTATACCTATAGACCCTCAAACAAATAAATGTTCTCTCCCTAATTCTACCACTTCATATTTTGTCAGTTTATTTTTCCTGGAAAAAAAATTTTTGGTAATAACTTTGAAAATACATATTATCTGTTTTTTGGCCTTACATTGCAAAGATTGGGTTAATCATTCTCAACAATTCATAGCTCTTTTTATTTTATTTAATTTTATCTTGCATATTTATCAGCTTCTAAACCCCCATATCTGTTTTCCACATAGACAATTATTCTCAAATATTTAAATTGGACCTGAAAAATATTGTATACATAGAAAACACATGACATTGTCTTGTGTGTATTTGTTTTAAACCGTGTTATTTTACTTTTCCATTGGCCTAGAAATGCAACCCTAGGTTGTGTCCGTTTCTCTGACACCAAAATTAATATTACAATAAAAATCTTTTTACTTGTCCTTCATGATGTACCTGTGTGAGATTTTCTTAGGGCTCTATAACTGCCTGTGATTGCATAGTACGTACATACTTGCTTTTGCTAGGTAGGGCATGATTGTCCTGTAGAATAGCTGTAATCATTTATACTCCTACTAGAAACACAGGCTCTAAAAACTTCACCATGCTTGGTCATAATATGACTTGTTAAGTTTAACAACAAAGGAGAATTTCAATGTTATTTTAATTTGTACTTTTCTGATAAGGTTATAAGAATAGCTTTGTATACTTATTACTCATTCATGTTTCTATTTCTATGAGTTACCTATTTTGCCCATTTTTCAATAGATGTTCCTAGGTGTTGTGTGTGTGTGTGTGTGCGTACGCGCATTTGTATATTTCCTTGAAAATTAAATTTTAGAATTTAAAAAATGACTATTTCAAGCAATAATCCATTTGTTAGACTTTGGATAAGATGTCATTTCTTAAACTGAAATCTTAAATTTTAATGCAAATTCATCATAAATTTGCATTGATTGTCAGCTACATTTTTTTTTTGTTAGTTTAGAATTACTTCTTTCAAATTAAGTTTTTAATTCACTTGCAATTCAATAGTGGTCAAACTGTTTTCTCCATAAAATGAGTCAATTTTCTCAACTTCATTTCCTATTAAACAGGTCATTTGTTTTCCAAGAACCAGATAGTAAATGTTTAAACTTCTCTCTCTCTCTCTTTTTTTTTATTGTTTCCTGTTTTATTGATCTCTTCCTTACCTTCTTTTTTATCTGGGTTTACTCTACCTTTCTGTCAGTGTTTTATTAATAATAATTTAATTCTTGTCTCAATTTTTTTCTTTCTACTCTTTCTTGCTCTATGATTAATGTACTTAAAACTATAAATCTTTCTCCAAGTAGAGATTTATGTGTCTTTCACATGTAATGTTTTCATTGGCATGCAGTTCTACATGTTTTCTAATTTGTCATATAAGATACTCTTTCACAGAATATTTAGTAGAATACTTTTTAGGTTCCAGATGTATTAAACTTTAAGCAATTTTCTTTTTATCAATTTCATTTAATTGTATTATGTTCAAAGAAGATAGTTTTTTTATATTTTTAGTCTTTGAATTTATAAAGTTTCCTTTGAGGCCTAAAATGTGATTTATTTCTATGATTGGGTTTAAAAGGAATATAAATTTATACACTTATTCTAGTTCATATATTCTCGATTCATTGTTTCTTTTTACCAGAATATAATATTTCAATTTGTCTCCTATGAAGTTTTTAAAGTCATCAAAAACTCATTTATTAGTTATTAAAATTGCTAATCCAGCTTCCTTTTAATTTATATTTGCCTGGAATATTTTTTTGCTGTACCCTTATATTCAAACTGTGGTTATTTGTTTCTTTCAAGTGAGTTTCAGATTTTTAGTTGTTTTATAAAGAATTTTCCATGTTGATTATTATTCTATCAAGACTTATTTTTGTCATCTTATATTTTCTGTCTGTTACTCTCTTTACTTATTTTATTTTCTTTTATGCCTTCTATTAGATATATAATCTCCTGATTTGAAAATTACACATAATTTTACTTATTTAGTGATTACTTTTAACTTTCTACTACTACTTAAGCTAATATGTATTCTTTATTCCTATGAATTTTTTCAGTCTGACAATATCCATATCTTTCTCCATAACAGAGATGACTTAGCACATTTTAAAATTTCCTCTAGTTTCCTCCAAACCCTCCAACACCCCACCCCCTCATCATATTGTTATAATCTGTAAGTCTAGCTCTGAATTCTTTCATAAAGAAAAGTAGTTATGTAGACAGATAGATGAATAGACAAATAGATGGATATACAGAATATCAATCAATAAATAGGTAGATATATTTAATCCTTACATTTTTAATCATTTACTCAATGTTACTTTTAATGTCTTATGCAATATTCCTGAATTCATTTTCTGGTGTGTTTGTGTGTGTGTGTGTGTGTGTGTGTGTGTGTGTGAGTACTTCTCCAAGAATATTATAAAAGAAAGTCCTTGTATGATAAACTCTTTGAGGCCTTATAGTTAAGAATATTTTTAATTTCACTTTCATATTTAAATGATAGGTGAGCTGCATAGCCAATATTTATTTGAAATGTCTTTTCTTCAAAACGTTAAAAATATTTCATTATTTTCTTCATTCAAACATACTTATGACAAATCCAATGTCATTCTGATTATTCTTCATTTGTTGATGAGCTGTTCTTCCTCTTTAGAAGTTTTTAGTGGATTTTTTCCCCATCATTTGGTTTGGAATTCTCTGGGCCATTTCAGTCTGAGATATTTAATTTATCTTTATTTTTGAGACAGCCTAGTCATTACTTATGCAAATATTTTTATCTCTCAGTGTTTTTTCTCCCACAGGGACTCCCACAAATGCTGAAAATTCTACTTTTATTTTTGAAAACTCTTATTTTTCACATATATTTTCCATTTCCTTATTGCTTTTGATACCAGCTAGGAAATTTACTAAAACTTCATCTTCCAACCTATTAATTTTTGGTGCTATTCACTTTTCTGTGCAAAAATGTTGTATAGAACATTTTATTCCTCCATTCTACCTTTAACACTTGTCCTACCCAAATTCTGTTATGGACGGATGTGTGTCTGAGACACAAGGTAGAGGCAGGACCACAAAAATTGCAATAGAGTTCAGGTACCTCCCTAGATTCGTGCCTCCCTGGGATTCATTCCAGGCTTCGCTCTTTACCAGGAGTTCCTTCCACAGTGATTGTCATCTAGCCCTCAAGTGTGGATGGAGAAGCCTTGGAGGAAGAGGGACAATCAGGAACTGATGGGTCTGCTTGAATCTTTTTTATACTTTTACTACTCAGCAAGGCTTGAGCTCTACCTTGTAGCTGTCCCTTCATCACTGGCCAGTGCCAATTGGCACTGGTGGTTTCTGCTTCTCATTTGCAAAGGGGCAAGCAGGGATCTTCCCAGAAGAAGAAAATGACCATCTAGTAAAAGCTTTCTTCCCCAGCAGGACTTCCATCCATGGCCTCCTTGGTTGTCAATTTCTCCAACCACCAACATCCAAACAGCTTCTGTGTCTACAGATGTTTCAAACTGTCTGTATAAGGTATAAGACCTAGCAGTTTTCCTCTTTGCATCTGTGGTATCCCTGACGTTGAGACTGGGAAAAGGAGATGACAGACTATGTTTTTCACCCTCTTTTTAGAGGCCAAAGTTAGATTTAACTTCTCTGAGTCTCTTTTTCTCTTCATTCACTTTTATCAACTCTCTATAAAAGAAGTAAGATAAGTTTACAGACTTAAAATTATGTTTTGAAATAACTATTCTTTCTTTAAAAAATTTTCAGAGAAGCAGCAATATTGCCTGGGCTAAGGCTCGGGCATGTGTTGAAGGTCAGAAGGGATATTGCATGCATCATTAAGTAATTGTTTAGTGTTTTAAAATGTCGATGTATATAATGGTGTATATAATGATGTAACAATGGTGAAGGTCATGAATGGAGTGAAGATCAGAGAAAGAATAACTTCCAGGGATCGTTTTGCATATATAATTGATAGAAAATATTTAAAAGTATTTTTCCATTACTGATTTCATGAGATTGAGCCAAAGTTGCAGCATTCAAATGCCCTAATTCTATGTGAATCCTGTATATTGACATGACTCATATTTATGTTTTGCCTACTATAAGCCAAACACTGCAACATGCTTCTGCTTCTCATTTAGGAAAGTGTTTTCATATGCATTGTTCTATTTGATTCTTCAGCCTCACATAATGTAAAATCACCTACCCAAAGATCCAGGTCTTCTGCTTCCAGGGGCTTAAAGCTTTTCCCAAACTATAGCTGTTTTTCTCAGAGCAGGGTTACCCCTGAATATAACTAGGGATATATAAGTTAACAACCTTCCTCATTACTCCTAGTGCCCTTGTTCTGATTCTGAGCTGCCCAAGGATCCCTTTTGAGTACAACTTCCGTGGAAATGCCATGTTCACAAATTCTGACATTCACAGTCTCATGAAATTTTACCTCTCTTCCATTCCAATTGTCTTACTGGGTGGCTGCCCAAGTAATTGGATTTGAAACGTTTTTTTAATAGAAAATGAATTAATTTGCCTCTCCTCTTAAAGGGTATTTAGATAATTTATCAGCAACCTCCAGTGCTTTAACTCAAGGGGATGAATAATGTATTTTCTGGCCCTGTTACAGGGCTAGGGTAGAAATGGGTTTTTTTTAATCATAGTGTGTGGGAGTGGCCAGAATTGGGCTTGACTAAGCTGAATCACACTGTGTAGGCAGCTCTGCCCAGACTGCCCACACAACAGGTTAACACTCTCTCTGAGTAATCAACCTAAAGTTATAGGTATTTAGAGACTTCAAGACTCAATTTAAAAAGATAAACAAATGTCAACACTTTTAGGATCATTGAAAACTATGTAAATTTATGCATGTGTTATTTATGTACATATGTCATTCATAAACCACATTATTATGAAATTTAATTTCCTACAGGAGTATTTTAAAGATATATTAGTATTCTGATTTATTCTATATTGTGTATTCATGTTACATGAAAAAAATTAAGTTAACTAATTAGATCAACTAAGGTCATGACTTTGGGGTTTTTTAAAATGAAGTTCTTAATTATGGTCTTAAATGCATCATATTATGTAGACCCCAGCTCAACCCCCCCTTTCTTCCTCTTGCTTACCCAGTTCCAGCCACACTGGATCCTTAATGCTCTTTGATTGTACCAGTTATATTTGGCATTTCTGTGTCCTCAAGCTGAAATACTCTTGCCTCAGATTTCTTCCAGAGCCAGGCCTTTCTTAACCTTCCCATACACTATGGCACTCGTACTATCCACTGCCTATCCTCACATCACTAATTATTTTATATCCCGTATCACCATATGTCATAGACAGCATTTATGTATGTATTTTGCATCTTTTCCCATTACAGTGTAAATTCTATGACAGTAAGGGCTTTGTTGAGTTTATTGGACTAACATGCTTAGGAAAATGATTGGCGACTCAATAATTATTTGTTAATGAATGAAACAATAAAGAATTTGCATACCATGTATGTAGGTACAAAGGAATCATATAATTCTGAAATAATACCATAGCAATGAACATAGCAAAATGTTTGTGAAAATGCCTTAAAGTACATGATGTCTTATATAAATAAAGGACATTATTAAAACTTTTTTCTGGCTTCTGACACTTTGTGCTGTTTCTAATTATGGCTTTTAGTAGTCCAAGTTTGTGAAGGACTAACTTTTTTAATCATTTGAATCATTTTACTTGAAAATATTTAGAGATAAAACATGCCAATAAAATAAACAAATATCTAAGTACATATGTACAGGTTTCTAGATATTTCTTTCCTTCTTCACTGTCAGTTAAAGATCAGTAATTGATTTTATTTTGTGGGTGAAATTTTAGGTTATCAGAGTCATTATTAGAATCATATAATAAATCTAGGTGCCAAATGTGGCTTTTAATTTCATCCCATAGGCCAGGCATGGTGGCTTAATGCCTATAATCTCAGCACTGAGTTTTCAGGCTGAGGTGGGATCCTTGCTTGAGGCCAGAAGTTAGAGACCAGCCTGGGTGACATAGCAAGACGCCATTTCTACAAAAATTTTTAAATAAATAAAATAATACTTTTATCCCATAAATCAAATGCAAAAAGTATCATGTGACTATATTTTGGCAGTCAGATTAAATTTAATTCCATTCCTGTCTTTGACATTGTGACAAGACAGTCAACTATGGTCATTATTGAAATAATCCTCCCTTTTTGTCCCTAAGATTCTATGAAGATTCCAGGGTCTTATGCAGTTCAGAAAATGAAGAATTCCTAACCTTTTGTTCCCACTGATGGCTGAAGACGTGCTTGTATTTCAAGTTGATATTTTTCCTTGGAAGAAGCAACATTTCAAGTACAACAGAAAATATCTATAGGCTGTCTGATCCAATATTTATTTCCAACCCTATTCTCTTTTGCCTTCCTCCAACACAAGAGACTATAAACACTAGATCCAATTTACCAGCCTCTATGTTTGCTTGGGTTAACCATGTGATACAGTTTGGGCAATGAGTTGAAAGATAAATTCACTGGTATTTCTCTTTTCACCCTGACTACTTTCCCATTACGTTTCCTAGAACAGCAATGTGAGGCTGGAGGTACAGATTCCATATGTAAGGCAAGAGGATAAAATCTAACATGCTATAGTTGGTAGAATAAAGAAATAGCAATAGCCATGTCCAGCATTGCTCAATGGCTGAGACAATGCCAAGAACCTATGAACTAAATCTTACGTCAGAAATATAAACACCTATTTGTTTGAGAAACTTTTAAAATTCTGTCTTGAAGCTTAACACATCTCTAATTGAAACACCCACCATGGTTAAGGGAATCTTTTTCTAATGTGATATCCCTGCTGCCAATAGTCCCACCTCACTAGGTATATCATGCATTTTTCATAGTTAGACTGTCTTTCTGGACTATTGTGATAAAGTGAGTAGTGTTGTCTGTTACCTTAGTTCATTAGGCCTGTTATAACAAAATATCATAAACTGGGTAGCTTCTAAATGACAAAAATGTATTTCTCACAGTTCCAGAGGCTGGGAAATCCAATATCAAGACACTAGCAAATTTCGTGTCCAGTGAGGACTGCTTTCTGATTTGTAGATGGCACCTTCTAATTGTGGCCCTTGTGTGGTGGGACAAGGCAACTCTCTGGGACCTCTTTTATAAGGGCTTATTCATGAGGATTCTGCCTTCACAATTTAGTTTCCCCCAAAGACCCCCACCTCCTAGTACCCACCATATCAGTGACTAGATTTCAACATGTCAATTTTGGTGGGACACAAAGACTTAGGTCATAGCATCTTTTTTTTCTGGTAATCCTCCAAAAGCCTATCTCCTACCCAGTCTTAAGAATGTAGATTCAGAGTGGGAAGATCCAGCCTGTACCCTCTAAGCATTTTGTTTATCCTCTTCCCCTTTGGAAAAATTAAATATATTTACTACAAATGGTCCTTTAGACCTCTAAATTGGGATCTGTTCTTAAGGGTAAGATTGAGGAAAGAATAAAGTAGGAAATGCTGATGCTGATACTAGATATATTATTCATATTAATTTATCCAGTTATACTATTATAACCTATCATCCCTGGGGTATTTAGTCATCCAAAAGATCAATTTTAAATTCCAGAGTCTGTCTCAATCAATCAACTGAGTGATAGACATACCCAATACATTGTTGATTCAGATAAGAGATGAATAAATGCTCATGTTTCAAATTTTAAGCCCTACAATAAAGGACAATCATGAATACAACTAAAATTTCATTTGAAAATAGATTTTATCACTAAGGATAAAAGAAAATGAAAGTTCCATTTCACATCTATTTTAGCTACTTGAAGTCTCCTTCAATCCAGAGATTTAAAGCACAATTTAAAAGCCTTTCACTTTGTTCAGAAATAAGCAGAATTTGTAAAAATATTAAAACTATAACCTTATTTTTTCTGGCTGAAGAGAAATATACTGTCCCATTTCTTCCATCTGCAGTTGCTCTATTTCTCTGCTCCTCTTTGCAGAAAATCTCCTCTAAGTGTCTATATGTGCTGTCCCTAGTTTTCCTCCAGTCCCTTAAGCCTATTTTGATTGGACTTTCTCCTCCACAGCACCATCAAAACTGATCTCGTCAAAGTTGCCAATGACCTCCTCATTGCTAAATTCAACTGCCAGTTCTTACAATTGATGACTCCCTCCTCCTTCCTTCGTTTTATACTTCTAAGTTTTCAGATTCCTGCACTCTCTTAGTTTTCCTCCTACCTCACTATTTGTTCATTCTCAATCTCGTTTGCTGCTTCTGACAAGCTTTCCTTACCTATCAATGTGGAAGTGCTCCATGAATCAGTCTTTAGATCTCTTTTTTATTCCATCTACACACACACCCTTGATGATCTCACCCATTAAAATAGCTTTAAATGCCACTTTCATGCCAGTGTCTCCCAAATGTATACATCCAGCACAGACCTCTTTTACCTAATTTCCAAGCTCATATATCCACTTCCTCCTTGAAACTTTCACTTGGATGTTTAGTAGAAATCTAGTACTTAATATATAGAGAACTAAAGAATTAAAAATTACTTTTCCTAAAAATTAAAAACAAAAAGTCAATTTATTTTCTAAGAAATAAACATATAAACACATAAAGGTAACAATATACTTTTTGCATCTAGCCAGTTTCTTAAATAATTGAATCTTTCACGCACTAATACACAGATTTAGAAATGAAGCCATAGATTTTCTAAAATGTAATTTCTAAATTAGTCAATAATATGCTTTAGAAACATTAAATAAAGCTTGCTCTTCTCCAAACTCTGCTCTATTCTTCTTAATTCAAAGAAAAATATGACAAGTTACATTCCCGAAAGAAGAGTTAGCCTATCTTTGCTCATTTTTTGTCTCAGAAAACAGCAATCCAACATCTCATGTTACTACTATTGTTAACAACATTGGCCACTGCTTCCCTCCTTCTCAAGCTAAATGAGGTCTTGCTGTCCATTTTGCACAGGATTGTGAGCAAATAACCCTGTAATCATAACAATTGCTTTAACCAGTTCAGAATAGAATTTCCTGATATGGGAGAACTATGTAAGTGAGGTAATTATGGGGATTTGTTAATTTTCTAAATTGTACCAATGTACCAAATGTATCAATATCACATGAAAGATGTTTAATTCAGAGTAACCTTAGTGTGATCCTGAGGTAATCTTGGAATTTCTTCAACCTACTCTACAGAATAGAATATGAATTATATATATATATATATATGTATGTAGACATATATATATAAAATATTCAGGCACTATGCTAAAAATTTCTAATCTTATCAAATCTTTAAATTGCCAAACAGATTCTGAAAACTTCTATTCATTGTTATAAGATGTAACTATCTCAATCTCTGGAGACTTAGTCTTTAAACAATAAGAAAATCACTTGAAAGTATGTTTATGTTGATGCTGGGATGAATTTTAAAGAAAGATTCAATTCTCCTTAAAGCCAACTGGAAATGGGTTTAAAAACTCTTGCCAAAATTTTGTTCAATAATATTTACCACAAAGAAAATCAATACTAGAGAAAGAATTATAAGTTTTTAAACTATAAAAATTCTTTGTAAAAAAGTCAATAACATAATAATTATAATCATAATAGCAGTTTATATTTACTGAGCAGAATTGCTCTACCCAGTACTGTGCTAAATATATTACATACGTCATCTCCTTCAGAAGTCGTGACAAAATTGTAATGTAGGTATTGTTATTCTTACCAATTTGCAAGTTTTAATAAAACATAGTTTAAATTGCTTGCCAGAAGTCCTAGAGGTAGTAAAGGATGAGAACAAGATTCCAACTCAAATTTAGTTTGACTCTACAACCCATTTTCTTTGCCATTGGTTAAATTGGCTTATCTGCAAGGCATGACAGGACCCAATTGTTTGTGGTAGTTGGGAAGAGGAGATATCACAGGAGATGAGTTATGTGAATTTCTAGCCCTAGAAACTATCTCTGGCATAGTTGTTGAAAAAGTTTAAAGAAATATGTAAGAGGTTTAAAACACAGTAACCATAGAGTCTGGCAAATTGGAGTAGATGAACTACAGAGATTAGTGGGTGAGAAGGTTCAGTCCCATGGGTGCAGCAGGGCAGCAAGGAGTCCACAGACAGTTACAAAACCTGTGCCTGCTATACCCCAGATACTTCATTGGGACCTGGAGATACTGAAAAAAAGGAATCAAATAAAAGAGTTAACAGTTGACCCTAGATAGGTAAGAGGGAGCCAAATACAAAAAAAAAAAAAAAATGTCTTATATGGCAGACTTATAAAAGGTGGTATTTTATTCTGAGATTGAGAGAGAAACATCTGGAGAAAAATGTGGTGAGATACAAATTTCAAAAAATCAATCAAGATAACAGTTCAATTCAACAAATATATATATTTAGGATCTTCTGTGAGCCTGGGAGTGTGCAAGACAATGGAGATAGGGTAATAAGTGACAGCTGGAGGACTCTGAAGGACAATGACCAGAAAACGAGGAGGCCTAACTAAATCATTTTATGAAGTTCCTTTGCAGTAAAATGAAAAAAGATGAATGGCATCAACGTAGTTTACTTCCAAATTCCTGTTAATTTAGTCATATGAGAAAGAAGGGGACTGGCCTTTTTCAAAACAGAAAAAAAGAAACTAATTTTTAATGATTTTCAAATAATATTTATGATATTATTAAAAACTTCTAGAGATCGATTTCAAAATTTAAATAGCTTGTAGATTGGTTGGGATTTCTCCCCACCCGTACCCAATCCCTATAGGCCCTTAAAGTTGATCAGTTGTGATTTGCCACAACTTTAAATATGTATCAGGGAACTATCAAGAAAAATTGCATCTCACTTAAACTGGCAAGGAAACCTTCATTCAAGATTCTTGCAGTAGGAGTCAAGACTATTGTAATGGGTGAGAGAGATTGAACTCACATTCACTGAAAGAGAAGTAGAAGAGTTTTTAAGGGCTGAGATGAGCTAGAGGAAAAGAGAGGCCAGAGGTCTGTCAATGTGATTAAGCCATCTGTGTGTACCTAATAATAGGTACTTATTGAAGTTGACTCCTATCCTCCCACAGAAACTGGGAGACAGGAGCTCTCTCTCTTGATAATTACATTTCAAAGGTGTGGTTTCCAAGTCACTGAGAAAGACATTCTTGAGTTATAAAAGTGACAAGAATTGGGAGAAGACTTACATTGCACAGGGATAGGGAAAAAATTTACAATTGCAAGTTTTCTAAACTAAATGTCTCAAGAAAACGCAAGCTAGGGGTCTACAGTAAGGAAGAAACCTGTCTAAAACGTACTCAAGCCAAGGAGAACATTAAAGCCATCTTAGTCATAACTAGTAGTTCAATGTTTTTTGGATAACATGAAGTAGTATCATATTTAACCTGGTTTAGTTAGATATAGGATGGTTGGTGTGAGGCTGTAGAAATTTATGCCTGTGGCTTTCTAATGGACCATATATGTTTAAAGTAGAAGAAAGAATTCAAAGGCTTAGGAACATTTGAATTTTAGAGTGGATTTTGTCATTGAAGACCTACTCACCTGCAATAGAAGTGTCCAATAGAAGTGTCCTTTCACCACTGATATGAGAAATAAATGTGTGAGGGGAGTCCCAGTATTCCTGAAGAGGCCTGTGATCACTCTTTTCTGTAGGCCAGGTCTTGCATTGGGAAATGCAGCCAATGAATAAGTAAACTTAAATGCAATGAGAGTAATTGATCACTGGGTAGAATGAGGTCAAGTAGTAGCACTCAATTGCCAAAGGCAAGGTGAGTATAGACACCATAATGGACAGCAGAGTCAAAGCAGCAATCAGAATAGTCTGACTCCTGCAGAACTGTTGCACTGGCTAGTTGATTATGGTGTTCCTGCAGATGAAATAGATAGGAAGCCTTACTTGATCTGTATCAGTAAAAAAGTTCTAGGTCAAATAAACAAAAGTCTAGCCTAAATAATTAAGATAGCGGCACAGCTCCTCACCCAATTCCCAGTCTTGATCTAGTTTGCAGACCCAGAAACTTTTGAATGAAGGGGAGGCCAGGTCTCCTTGAGGAAGGACCCCAGTGCACTATTGACAATTTATATTACTAACCTTTCTCTCAGCTTTCCCCAAAGGGACATATGACCATTTACCAGGGTAACTGTGCATCTGGTAAAAGGAAATAATCAGACCTTTTGGATAATACTGGACACTGGCTTTCAATGGATACTAATTCCAGGAGACATAAAATGTCATTATAGTCTTACAGTTAGAATAGGGGCTTATAGAGGTCGGGTGATTAGTGGATTTTTAGCTCAGGTCCATTCCACAGTGAGCCCAGGTATCCCTCCTTTGGTTTTTTTCCCCAGGCCTATTAATAGAATGCATAATTGGAATAGATATACTCCACTTCCAGCAGAATCCCTACACTCGTTCCCTGACCTATACAGTGAAGACTATTTTAGCGGGAAAAGTTAAGTGGAAGCCATTAGAACTGCTAGTAAACCAAAAGCTATACTGTAATCCTGGAGGAATTGCAAAGATTAATGCTATTATCAAGGACTTAAAAGATGTAGGGGTGGTGATTCCCACCACATCCCCATTTAATTCACCTATTTGATCCATGCAGAAGAAAGATGTGTCTTGGAGAATCACAGTAAATTATTGTAAGTGTAACTAGATAATAACTCCAATTGCAGTTGCTGTATCAGAGGTATTTTCATTGCTTGAACAAATTAACATATCCCCTGGTATCTGGTATGGAGCTATTGATCTGGAAAATATCTTTTCTTTCATCCCTATCAATAAGGCTCACCAGATGCTGTTTGTTTTCATATGGCAAGGCCAGCAATATACCTTTGCTATCCTACCTCAAGGGTATACCATACTCTCCAGCCCTGTGTCATAATTTAGTTTGCCGGGATCTTGATCACCTTTCCCTTCCATGAGATATCACACTGGGCCATCATATCAATGACATTATGCTGATTGGACCTAGTGAGTGAGAAGTAACAACTATTTTAGACTTATTGGTAAGACATTAGTATGTCAGAAAGTGGGAAATAAATCTGACAAAAATTCAGAAGCTTCTACCTCAGAGAAATTTCTAGAGGTCTTGTGGTATGGAACATGTTGAAATAGCTCTTGTAAGGTGATGGACAAGGTGTGCATCTTGCCCCTCCTACAATCAAAAAGGAGGCACAGTGCTTAGTGGGCCTCTTTGGATTTTAGACACAACATAAAATTTATTTCGATGTGTTACTCCTGCCCATTTACTGAGTGACCTGAGAAGCAGCTAGTTTTAAGTAGGACCCAGAAAGACAAGGCTTTATAACAGGTCCAGACCACAGTGCAATTTGCTCAGCCACTGGGGCCAAATGATTCAGCAGATTCAACTGGGCTTGAAGTGTCAGTACGCCTTTGCCAGGAAACTATAGGTAAATCATAACACAGACCCTTACAATTTTGGAGCAAAGCTTTGCCATCTTCTGCAGATAACTACTTTCCTTTTAAGAAATAGCTCTTGATCTGGTGCTGGGCCTTATTAACAACTGAACACTTAAACATGGGCCACTAGGTTGCCATGCAACCTGAACTACCTATCATAAACTGGATGGACATGCACAGCAGCATTCATCATAAAATAGAAGTGTATATAAGTGATCAGGCCTGAAGACACAAGTAGGAAATGTGAAGAAGTAGCCCAAATGCCCATGATCCTCACACATGCTACATTGCCTTCTCTGTCCCAGCCTGCACCTATGTCCTCATTGAGAGTTCCCTACCATCAATTTACAAAGGAAGAAAAGACTCTGGCCTGGTTTACAGATGATTCTGTGTGATATGCTGGCACCACCCAAAAGTAGATAGCTGTAGCAGTATATTCCCTTACTGAGGCATCCCTAAATGGCAGTAGTGGGAAAAATCCTCCCAGTGGGCAAAACTTTGAGCAGTAAATTAGTTGTCATCCTTGCTTAGAAGGAGACATGGCCAGACATGCAATAGCATATCAATCATGGGCTCATGAACATAGCAGCTATAGTGGAAGAGATACAGGTTCTGCCTGGGCTCAACAACATTTGCAAGGCTTCTACCCAAATTACCATCCCTGGAATTACAGAATCCTTCATCCACTGTATGGTTTCCTGTACAGCATTGCTTCTAATTAAAAAACTCACATCACAACCAAAAAATGTGTGGCAGTGGTCCCATGCTCATGAAATTCACTGGTCTTCCCACATTCCCCATCATCCTGAAACAGTTAGCTTGTGAGGAAACATTGAATGGTCTTTTGGATCCTCAGTTACAGCACTAGCTAGATGGCAATACCATGCAAGCCTGGAACAGGTTCTCCAGAAGGCTCTGTATGCTCTGAATCAGTGTCCAATGTATGGTACCATTTCCTATAGCCAGGATTTGTAGGTCCAGAAATCAAGGGGTCAAAATGGGAGTGGCACCACTCACTCTTACTCCTAGTGATCCACTAGCAACATTTTGCTTCCTTTTCTATAACCTCATGCTCTCCTGGCCAACACATATTATTTCTAAAAGGAAAAATGCATCCACAAGTACACAAAACAATGATTTTACTGAAATGAAAGTTAAGACTGCTGCCCAGTCATTTTGGACCCCCATGCCTATGAATCAAAGAGCAAAGAAGAGAGTTATTGTGGTGGCTAGAGTGATTGGTCCTGACTACCAGGGGGAGATTAGCCTGCTCGTTCATAATGCAGGCAAGGAAGAATGTGTTTTGAACACAGATTTCTTAGGGTGTTTCTTAATATTACCATGTCTGGTAATTAAGGTCAGTGAAAAGCTATGATAACCCAATCAAGAAAGTTTGGGTCACCCTACTATGTAAAGAACCACATATAGCTAGGATGCTTGCTCAAGACAAGTGAAATGCAGAATGGGGAGTGGAAAAAGGAAGTTATAAATACCAACTATGACCATGTAACCAGTTACAGAAGTTTAATTTTCATAGGTATTTCCTCATTATTTTGTTATGCATTTCTTATATGTTTGTATATAAATATCTTTGCTTTCTTCCCTCTCTTATTTCCTTATCATACAACCTAACATGTATTGACTGTATATCCAGAATTTAAGTATTGTTAATTTTATATCAAAATATTTAAGTTACGGGATATTAAAAAGAAGAGTAATCACCACTCAAGAACTTTAGCTCCTCTCCTGGAGAAGGGGTTAGTACATTTTTGGATGAAATCAGGACAGTTGTATTATGGTAGGCAACATTATGACCTTGTTGTTGTCTTTATTTTGAGATTACATGTGGTTTTTGAGGAGATGCTGACTGGTGCCAAGTTGACAAGAAGTGGACTTGTGATGGTTAATTTTGTGTGTCAATTTGACTGGGCCAGACATGTGGTTAAACATTATTTCTGGGTGTGTCTCTGAGAGTTTCTGGAAGAAATTAGCATTTGAATCAGTAGACTGAGTAAAGCAGATTGCCTTTCCCAATGTGGGTGGGCATGATCCAATCTGTTGAGTGTGTGAAGAGAACAAAAAAGTGGAGGAAGGGAGAATTCACTCTCTTTGCTTGTTTGAGCTGGGATATCAATCTTCTACTGCCCTTGGATTGGGACTTACACTGTCAGCACTACTGGTTCTCTCTAGGGTCTTTGGATTTGGACTGGAATTTATACCATAGGCTCTCCAGTTCTCAGGCCTTTTGACTTGGACTAGAACTTAACACCAGCAGTTCTGATTGTCAGGCCTTCAGATTCAGACTGGAAGTATATGGAAATACACCACCCGTTTTCCTAGGTCTCCAGCTTGCAGATAGCAAATTGTGGGACTTCTTAGCCTCTATAGTTGCATAAGCCAATTCCTTTTAATATATCTCTTTATATAATACTGTGTGTGTGTGTGTGTGTGTGTGTATACACACACACATATACATATATATATATAAAATATATATTTCAACCTCTTGATTCTGTTTCTCTGAAAAACCCTGCCTAGTACAATGTCCTTCAGTAGGTGACTGGATAAGCTGTGGTATGAAGAGAATGGAATATTATTTAGTGCTTGGAAGAAATGAGCTATGAAATCATGAAAAGATACAGAAAAACATTAAATGAATGTTACTAAGTGAAATAAGCCAATATGAAAAAACTATATACTGTAATTCTAACTATATGACATTCTGGAAAAGATAAAACTATGGAGATAGTAAAAAGATCTCCCCTAAATGTTAAGGGGAGAAGGGATGAATTAGATGAACACAGAGGACTTTTAGGGTGGCAAAACTATTCTATATGATATTAGAAAGGTGGACACATGTCATTATACATTTCTCAATACCCATTGAATGTACAACACCTGTAGTGAATCCTAATCTAAACTCTGGGCTTTGAGTGATAATGATGTGTCAGTTAAGTTACAGGTTTGTCGATTGTATCAGAGGTACCACTACAGTGTGGGACGTCCATAGTCATGGTGGTTGTGCATGTATAGGGGTACGGGTACATGAGAACTCTTTGTGCTTCCTGCTCAATTTGCTGTGAAGTTAAAACTTATTTAAAAAATAAAGTCTATTTAACAAAAAAAGATTACCTAGATTCACAATGGATGTGGCCATATTCTTTGAAAATCTCAGTGTTCAAATTGCATATTCAGTCATCAGTCACTTCCACACGACAGTTTAATAACACAAGAAATAATGTAATACTAATTTAATTAAGTTATTTACTTTTTAGACTGTAATAAGTATCATATCCTTTAAACAAAGTTAATTTAAGGGAGAACAGGAAATTATACAATTTAAAATCAATATTAATGACACCTGAATCCATGTTAAGAAAAATTAGTATATGTCTATGGTTTGATAATGTTTAAGCATTTAAACAATTAATTAAATTTTGGCACTGGTAATTGGAAGGAAGGGAGACAATTCTTTTCATTAAAGAAAAATTTGTAACCCACATATTTTAATCATTTTAAACTGCTAGGGATTTCAATATTTTAATAGATTCATTTAGTTCTAAATGTCTTCAAGGACGTCGTAAATCCTCCGAAGTCCCTGCTTTATAACATAGCCTGTTAACATATTCATCGTCTTTCTATGATAAGTTCCTGTTGCTATTCCATTAGTCTGTCTTGCGATTTATTTCAAAGATAAAATGAATGTCTTCACTTTTCATTCATGACTATTTAATCCCAATTTTTTAATCAAAATTTGATGGCAATTAGTATCTAAATGCATTCTTTTGTGTTTCTACATATTTTTCCTTTTTACAGTAAATTCTACATCCTGACAGCATCGTTGAAAATATTTTATCAGTAATTATATTTGGACAGATTCTCTTTTCTGAGCTCAATTTCTTAATAGTCTCTTAATAATCAACACTGAACATTTTTAGACATAGAGAAGATTTTGCTGATGCACTATGGAAAAGTGTTGAATTTGCCAAGCTTTTTATCTATCTTTCTTTTTACCCTTCTCCTGCCCTTAGATGGTGTCATAAAATTTTACAGGGTAAATTTACATGTATCCCCACAATATAAATGGAATGCCAGCTATATCTGGTATGCTGCTGAAAGGGAGGTCTGTTACCTAAAGCTGAGACAGAAGCCATCTTATGATAGGGCCTTTACAAGAAGCCCTGTAAATATTTAAACCATAAGAAACTATGGCAAAGATTATCTGTAACAAAAATGTAAATGAACAGTAACAGTAAAGTTAAGCCTCTCTGAATCTTAACTTTACCACCAGTAAAATGAAAACAAAATTATTAGCCTCCAGGATTGTATTGATGATTAAATTGGAAAATGTAAGTGAAAATTTAGTATTAATCGTAAATACTTTATAAATATAAGATTCCATAATAATTAATAATTTTGCAATCACAATTATGATAGAAATATAGGCAGGCAATGCAAGAGGAAGCAAAGGAAGAGGAAAACACTGGCTACATGCCTAAGACTTGAATGAAAGTAAGAGTAAAACATACTTGAATGAAAGTATGTCTTAAAGTCCTTTCATCCCAAATTCTTTATTATGTATGAGTATCTGGTGTGGTACTATAAAGCATAAAAGTAGTAAAGTCTGTTGAAAATTGCAACACAAGAAAAAAAGAGCCAAAAAAAGAATACAAATAATTTAATCAGGTAGGATTCAGATTTATCCCCAGCTCATTTGCCTTTTATTTTGCATTTCAGTTGTTACATTTCCATCAGTGTCAGCAAGGTTGTGCATGCACCTTGAAATGTTCACAAAAGGTCCACGATACAGGGGTTCATAATTAGGTTATATGTTATATTCAGAATCCCAGGGGAACTAATAGATTCTGGAAATATTGATTAAGCAAGATGAAAAATTCTTATATACTTTCAACTACAACAGTTTTAAAGACAAAGTACAAGCTTCATTTGACACAAAACTCACAAAAAAGTACTTGATTGAAGAATATCTCTGTTATGCAAAATATACACTTTAGGATATAATTTCATTAATATTCTACTATATACTGACATTGCTACTTGATCATTTAATAAAAAAATACTCTCATTGCCAGAATTTTATTTTTTGTAATATTTATAATTGAGGTAATAATGACAAAAGACTTAAACTATGAATAGTGTTGGCGAGTTTCATTTAAGTCATGACAATTTCTCAAAACTAAACAAATATGTGACTAAAAATAGGTCAGTTTGATAAATACGAAAAATTTCACAACATAATTGACAAGCTGATAACATAAGTGGTTTATAAGAAAATGATACAGTGTTCATAGATTCAACCAACAAAATAGAAATAAAGATAATTAAGACAGACCTATACTACATCAGTATCACTGCCTTATTTAATTCACAGCACAACCTACTGTGGGCCCATGAGGAGTAATTCAAAGAAGTTATGGGCCTTACTTGAAGCTTCAGAAATGTTGATCATGAATTTGGCTTTCGTTGATGTGAGATGGCCAAAGCTGTTGACCCATGCATGCGCGTTGGTATTTACAGTTGTTTCATGGACACTGGCCAGTCTACATGCAGACTGCTCATATGGGGAGCACCAGATGAGTTCCAGCCGCAGTTCTGTTTTAAGCTTTAAATGCCTCATGAAGACGCAGGGATCTCTTCCAAGTGCAACCTGGTCACATCAGGGCACATTCAGCAGCAGAAGTCTGTTTCCAGTACAGTCCTTGGTATGGCTAAATTCCACTGTCCCTTTTTCAGCAGCCAAAAATCCATGATAAATTCTGTACAACACTGTAGTCAATAACAGCAGCACCAGACAGCATATTAATTCCTTTACCATAAATTTGTGTGTAATTATAATATTCTATGTGTGGTGTTATCAAAAGGATCACTGTGTCTCTAAATATCAGATATTTACGTCTGGGTAAATACATTGCTGTACAAGATCTCTGACATGCAGGTCATGCTCTAAGACTTGGAGATATAGAGTAATACACGTTTTGTGGCCAATAATAAAAGTGACAATTGTCTCCCTACCAAAAAATAAACATGAGAATTAGGAATTAATCAACAGTCTCAAGGACCCTGAATGCCTTAGAAATACTGTTTACCCCTCTGTTTATATTATGGCATTTTTCTTCCCTCCCATGCCCGATACACCAAACACGCTATTGCATTCACAGGGATGCATAAATAGACTTTCTTCCACTCAGACTGAATAAGACTCCCTAGGGATTTTGTTGGAGTGTAGTAATGAATGCTGGTTGCTAGGTAGTAAAAACTGACACTGCAACAGGCAACCAAGTGCAATGGTAAAATTGCGCTTAAATCCTGCTTATCAAAAAGATTCACAGTGCCGATTAACTTAGGTAGTCTACAGGGCATCATTAATTTATACACAAAGCAGAGAGTCTGCTCCAAATAGCAAAGAAGGCAGGAGGCGGGAGTTGGGGGGAACCCAGTACTAAAATCATGAACACCTTATCAAGGCATTTCTGTGCTTCATGGAGACAGATGGCATATACAGTTAAGACAGGGAGCTAAGACAGACAGACAGGAACAACATACAGGACAAAGCACCTGATTAAACACTGCCTGAAAATCTAATTAATCCTTTGATTCAGAAATTTAAGGCTAGTCAAAAAAGCCTCCTGTGTGAACACCAATGACCTTTTATGTTTGCACAAAAAATAACAAATAAAAATAAAGGAAGTGGGTAAAAAAGACACAAGAGCTTTGGATGATATTTGGCACTCTGCCTCTGAAAATGATGACAAATCCTGGGGTGTAAAAAAAAAAAAAAAATGACTCTATTACCAAGCAGCAATTCCTGGCTAAACAATGCAAGCCTGGCTGGCAGTTACCTTTCTCTCATGTTTTGTGCCTTCCCCAAGTCATTAAGTAACAGATCTGGCCTCAGCTTGCGTGTAACCAGTAATGACAACCTCTTTGCAGTTATCTGTGTGTAAACAACCAGAGACATTCAGAACTCCAATACAACATTTTTAAAGAAAAGTAAATCAATCAAGAAATTAAACTATTTAAAACAAATATTTCTTTCAAAGAATATAGAAAAAAATACCAAGGAGAAACTCGCCCTCCCTGCCCCACAAGTCAACATGCAGAGCAGTAGACCAGTGCGTTCATATCAGCAGGATGGTTCGATGCGAGTACACATGTCCTGAGCTATCCACAGTCCCTGAACTTGGCAACATTGCTTTCAGGTGATAGAGACAAGATGGTCCATGCAAATGAGCTGACCAAAGTCAGGTTGTGTGCAATCAAGATAGAATCCCAAATATCTTCAGAATGGTTTAGAGTCACAAAAAATGAAGTTCCAATGATGTGGTTGGCATTTGGACGCACACTGTTTTAAATATATCTCCCTGAAGATATGTTTATCTATTAGTGGACTGGCCAATATCTGACACTATCTGTCATTTTATTGCAAAAGGAGATCAGGGAAATTACTATAGAGAATTGATAGCACTACTTTAGATAATCTTTAAAGCCTGATAAGATTCATTAGCTACCCAAGTGGCATTTCTGACTTCAAATAGTAGTATCATGCAAGATTTATATTGTATTAATGAAGCCTGGAGTAACTCTACATTTAATTATTTCCATTATGGGGTAAACAGTACTTGAATTAATACAATTTAGCCGACTGATGCAGTTTGGTTTACAAGATAGATGGGATGGGAGATCGAGAGCGCCTCAGAGGACAAGGAGAGTTGTAGGGTGATGTTACTGGAGAGAGCCTCAGAGCATTGCCTGCCAAGCCCGCTATGTTGTTTAAGCTTCGGGATTTTTCATATCCTTTTATGAAAAAATGCACAGACATCAGTTGAATTCAACCAGAAAATAGACACAGACAAACAGTACCATGCAGGGTAATCAAAAGTGCTATTTTCAAACTCAAAGTTAAGAATTTGTTTACAAGGAATTCAATATTGAAACAATTTATAACTCTAAAAAAATGCTCACTGTAGTTGCCATTCTCAAAAGATTAAACCAGCTATCACAAATTACAGTTACAATACTTCAAAATCTATTCTTTTCCAGATTATAGTGTTGATATAATTTTGGCATATATTACACTAGAACTCTTTTAAGAATTAGGCAAAGCAACTTAAGTAAGATATAAGGTTGACTAATATTTTTAAATCTCATATTGTGTTCCTGAAAAAAAGAAAAATAAGTGAGCAATTTTTCTTTTTTCATTTTTTATTATTTACTAAGCTAATAAGGCATGCTCAAGTTTAAGTGGACATCTCTTTTTCCAGCATATTTAATCTTCCAGCTTTATAGTGTTAAAAGGATGATTCTTAAATAATGGCATTTGATACCATTATCCAGGTGATGTAGGATGGAATGCCCATTTCTAATCCCTTCAATAAAAAAGTAAAGAAAAAAAGAAAATGAATGAAATATAAATTGAATCATAAATTTCAGTGAAATAAAGTTTGAATTTGATTACATGATATTTTCACCTGAATTTCTCCCCCATCCCCTCACCCAGAAATTAGGAACAATTTAGTCTTAATTCACTTTTTCTTCCTATTATCTTCATCCTGATCTTTTGTTTATGATAGCTATGAATTTATAGAATAAAAGATCTTCTCACAAACTTTAGCCCAGTGGTTTTCCTTAGCTACTCAACAACACTCCATTAAGGTCACCTTTGGAAGAATTCATTATTATAGAATTTTTTATTATAAAAGTTTAGAGGCATTTAAATGAGGTAGGGAGCACCTAGTATAAAGCTGGAAGTGAAATGTCTTAAATTAGGACAACTATATTGACTAAAAATGTAGTCATTCTACAAAGCTTTGGAAACTAATGTTCTGACAGCTCTGTTGAACTGTTAAAGAACAGGAAAATGAAATTCTCCTTGGGAAACCCAAATTAAGCAAGTAGGTACAATTTCAGTGGACCTATCTCCCTTAGACTGTGCAGCACACTCCTTGGGTCCTAATTAGCCCACAGTGTGCTTGATGATTGCATAAGAAAAAAAAATGGGTCCTTTGTTTTTCCTCATATTCCTTCCAGCTACTTCTTTCTTTAACTTTATCTTTTCACAGAACTTCCAGGGAAGAAGCCATGGCCATTTCTCCTACTTTCATAGGAAGGAGAGAAGTGATTTATCTGATCATTTGATTTATGAGCGGCCAAGACAGGTATGGATATGGATTGCAGTAACAGCTCTATTATGGGGTAAAGCTGGACTGGACAGAAAAGGAAAATAATGAACCCTGCCCTTCCCAACATGCACACACGTTAACTTTTAGCAGACTAGATGTCTTCTTTGCAATTTTGTAGATGAAAATTTATGCCCTCCATTAACTATGATAAACTTCTCTAGGAAATAATATTTGCTAATTAAAGAATTATCTGCCAATTTTTTGTTAGCATTCTGACATATACAACATGGGAGGTGGTATATATTTCATTCTATGCTGGTGGATGACGGAATAGCTAATGGGAGGATATGTTAAATAATTAAAAAATTGCAAGTAATTTATCCCTACATGGAAACCTTCATGTGCCTGGACGGTTAGTTATTTATTGCTCTTCTGTAAAGTAACTGGAAATATATAACTTTGGGAATTATAGAAAAAATAATTTATCCTATGCAGTATAAGTCAACTGTGTAACCTAAAAATGTAAAATAGGCTATAAACATTGATTATTTTTTATTAAATGCAAACTGGTAAATATGCATGGACCAAAGGGGCTGTTAATGCCTATAAATCATTGTAAAAATATACATATTTGTCCCCACAGTCTCCAGGCTCCCTACAGGACCTCCTAAAAGATAAAAATCTGTTTGATAGTTTTATATTATTCATACCAATAATATGTAACTCCTGGCTGCCATCTAAATATGATTTTTCTGAATTATAGTTTTTAACCTAAATATTATCCATTCTGTTTATAGGGCCTCTATTTTTTAAATAACTGTAATTTCAGTGTCCATTTGAAAAGGCTTCCTGTCTAATTTGGTAACGAGTATTTAATTAGTAAAATTATACATTATCCACATGTATTTTTTTCTTTATTCTATGTATTTATTTCTGATTAGAAAATTTGAAAAATATTTTGATTAGGCTTTACTGAAATGGCTGAAAATATAATTAATGAGAATAAACAATATTGAACTGAGTTTGAACTAACAAATGCATATCATTCATTTTATACAGTTCTTAAGAGCATGTGCTTAATTGGAGCAACGTTGAAACTGCCTATCCATGTACTTATTCATGACTGCATAATATGCTTTCTTAAAAACTATTGTATAAGTAAAAACATACGTTCTAAGTATTGAGAGTTCACTGGAATTCTTAAAGTTTTCTTAATGTATGCCCAAATATATTCATATTTTTAGGTAGAAAAAGGATTCACTGGAAATCCAATCATTTCTTTCCATTTATATAGGGAAGAATTTTTAGAGTATTAAAATGAAATCAGTAGAGAAACCAACTTGAAAGGTAAATGAAAAGATTGCATAGGAAATAAATGTTTGAGTAGAAGATATAGGAGAAATCTATAACCTACAGAAAAGCTAACAGGAGAAGAAATGAATGAATCTGTGGTAGATATGACAAGATAACACACTGAAAAGATTAAGTGAAGTTAGCCAGAAATTTTACTAGACCTAGGAGAAAAAAAACAGAGCCATAAACAAAGTAAGCAAGAATGAAAAAGAGTTGATTATGGTAAGAAATGACAAAGAATAAAAAGCTCATGGACAAACTTTCAAAGACATTCTCATTGATAAAGAGAATTTGTGTTTGTGAAATTAAGATTGCCTGTATAATTTTTCCATGCAAACTAAATATCTTATTAATTGCTTTGCTCATGAAACTTTTCAATTTTACAGTAAAATTTTATATTTACATAGTGCCTTACAATTGACAAAGCCTTTTCTTATCTGTGATATCCTTCGATAGTTTAAAATTCAAAGTACTATCCAACATGCAAGAAAACAAATTCTAGTGAGGTCCTTAAACATGTAATCTTGGTATAAATATTGCATGTGATACTTTATTAGATGATTTTCAAAAATCTATGTAAATTTAACTCAACTTAACCACATATACATATAAATATATGTATGTGTACATGTATATACATATATAGTAAGATATGCAATGCACCTAGAACAGCATGTTTTATGTAAGATATTAATTAAATATCATTGTTTAATGTATGCACATATATTTTGCTCAAGTTCTATGATAGGGTATTAACTATCTTCATAAAATATTTAAAACTTTTCTAGCACATATTTAAATGTAAAATAGTAAACAATCAAATAATCCTATTCAATGATGGGTATACATTTTGGTGCAAGGAATAGATGCAGACAATGGAAGTAATTGGAATGGAGAGGTATTTAAAATACTACTCATTGAAGGAACAAAAGGAGAGTCTTTTGTCTTCTCTTTTGAGTCTCAAAGGCATAGAGGCAGAGAAGGGCAATCTAAAGTGACCAGAAGAAATGAAAGAGAAGCACAACATGGGTAATGAGATATTTCAAAGAAAGAGGGTATCACAAAATAAATATTTTAGGCTTAAAATGGTAAAGAATTCAATAGGGAGAAACTGAAATGAATAACAAATAAGCACAGTATTTTTAAAACACAGTTGTGCTAATATGAAAGTTTTGGAGTGAATTTTCATGCAAATTTAGCCAACTACCATAAGAAATCATTATAGTTCTTTCCATCTTCTGTCAATAAACAGAGAAAAATAACTATGGTGGTAAAGCAGCTGAAATTGTCAAAGTAGGAGATAATCAAAGAGCACAGCAGCTTTTTTGACAAAAGTGGGTTATACTTATCACAAGACTCTTCTTAAGGAGGAGAAAAAGATTCCAAATATCCTGAGGTTTGTAAAGTTTACCACAAAAAAAAAAAAAAAAAAAAAAGCACCTAGGGAATAGCCATAGAGAGTGGTATAATTGAGGAAAAGGGAACCGTGTGATGAAGTGGAGCTTCAGTATTCTACTTTACTTTTTAACAAAGATGCCTGTCCCCAAAAATTTATCCATTCAACAAATATTTATTATCTTCTATGTGTCAGGCACAGTTCAGTGTCTATTTAAAATTGTAATAAACTCTAAATTATTATTGTCCCTGAAGAGAAATTCTATAAGCACATTTCGTAAGTATATAATAGCCTTTTAGTTAGACACACTGTTCTATGTGGCTGAGGATCCAGCACCTTGGCAACCTTGAGACACTCAGGTAAACCACTAGCAAAAACTGCCCATGTACTGGATAAGAGACTTAACTGGAGTGTGCTTTGGAGTGTGCTTAGAGTGTGCTAAAGTATTTTTCTTTTAAAAAAGCTTTATAATTGTTTTATAACCATCAATTACTCATCAAATATATGCATAGAGCCAATTAGTGAGTTTTATTTGTTGAAGAGAAAAAGATAACTTTTAAAGACTGCTGAGTAAATTATATTAAAATAATTGGATGAATGATTTAACATTTACATATTCCATTCCAATTCTGCCCATAGACCAATGACAAAGAAGGAAGGAAGGAAGGAAGGGAGGGAGGGAAAGGGGGGGAAGGAGGGAGAAAGGGAGGGTGAAAGAGAGAGACAGAAAGAAAGAAAGAGAGAGAAGGATGAAATGTCTTTCAGATATGGCAATCGCTGTGATGTATTTAAAAATGTTTCTAAGGAGAGAAGATGTGATGGACAGAAGAAAAGGGCGCTGCATGCAGTTTTTCTAGAAAATAATGAATACACATTTAACATTACTCCATATAATTCCAGCACTTAATTATTAAGTCACCTGTTACAATCTGAGTAAATGCATGCCTACCTTTCCTGATCCCTCCATCAGAAGCACACGTGTAATCACCTGTCGTCAGTAGGAAACATGTTTCCCCTCTTCTGTTTTTGTCTCTGGTACTAGAGCGTCTGATGGGGAGCCTTTCTGGGGGTGATAATGGCGGCTCACTTCCTGTACTGTCGTCACCTGATAACACTGGTCACAGCACCATGCCCATTGACAGACAGTGATGGATGAGGAAATGAGACAGTACAAAGAGTTTACACGGAATGCCCGTAGTCCAGTCACTCGATATACAAAACACAAGAATCACATCACAATAAGAAAAAGAATTTTCATCACTCTTCACAAAAATTACATGGGGTAAAATGAAAAATGTATTGAAAAGGAGAGGAATGTTCTTCGGGAAATTTTAATTTCTTTTTGGATTTTATCTAATAGGAAATCGGCTTTCACACAAATTCAGAATAAGTGTGATAATGAAGTAGGACATAAATTATTATCTTACAGTCTTTGGCATGTTATCCAGATACTCTGAATAGGAATCTTTAAAAGTAGAGCCTATTTAAGGAAAAAATTCTTAAGTAAATATTTGTTTTTGTAGTTCTTTAAGAAACAGGCTTTTATTATTTTCTGAAAGCACTTTTTTTCCAAAACCTTAATAAAAATAATTCCAAAGAACACAGACTTCTGGCCAGTTACTCTATTTTGGAGCTGCAAAGTATTTTTGAGCATACAATGGAACAAGTTCAGCTTCTCCAAATGCCCTTGAAATAACTATCTGTTTACTTCTGTATCCCTGCCAAAGACTTTCATATCCTATTAGCCTAGATACTAGCTTGTTATTACAATGTTTACCTGGGATGAGAGTGTGTCCTCTTTTTCTATGTCCTTCTTAAGGGCTCTGAATAGATAATGTTGAGAACAGTCTGAGAACAGCAACACTAACTAAACTCTAATGTTCATAAAGACATTCTTAACAGTTTTTAGGTATATATTGACAGAATCTGCAGATCAGTCTATGAAATGAACATAAGGACTATGAATAAAACTTATAAACAGTAGTTTAACTTCAGCCACAACTTTTTTCCCTCCATTTACCTTATAAAAACTTCTGGTAGCTAAGAAGGGACCTGTGAAAATGGCATCTGCCTCTTTTGTTTGTTTGCTTTATTAATTGGCATTATTTTGTTATTTATAAATTATACAAAATTATTCACATGGGATAATCATAAGCCATTTTTCTATAAAAAAAGATGAAATATATCTAAGTTACAGGGAATCCATATACCTCAAATTTAAAAGCTAATTAAATTGTTTAATCTACAAAATATATCATTCATACCAGATACAGTAGACTAGAGACGATACTACTATCACTTTGGCAAATCAAATATAAATGTATAGTCAATCAATTCTAGATTACCTATGTCAATGGAAGGGAGCAGGGGTTCAGCTAATTTCAAGCCGTCAATCATTCAAAATTGAGTTCTGGGAGGGAACATAGTGCATAAAATGAAAATCCACAAAGAAATTCCACTTTGCCATTGAGTAGCCAAAGCAGATCATCTATCCCCTAAAAAATGATGAGTTGATTATATTACATGGCATCTTGCTTCACCAAAGTGGTTATATTGAGTTACTCTACCTAATTTAAGAATAATAAAAATTTAATCAATCCTCCAGAATATTACTAGGGAAGAGCTTTGTTATCAAAGGGGTTATCTTCCATATCACCTGTTTGGTGTTTAGGCCTTTGAAATGTAAGCATCCATTCTTCTTAAATAACTGCTTCTTGTGGATTAGGTTGAGATGCATGGCACCATGATGCAGAGGTAAAACTAAGACAAACACACCAAGCCAAACGATATGGAGATCAACATTTTGAAGATGAAGGATGGAAAATGGCCAATATCATACCATCACATCGTGCAGGGGAACAAAGAAACATTGGCACAAAAGCAACAAACAGGCAAAAGAAAATATTGGCACCATCAGCAAAGGGCATTCCCAATAAAGCAGGAAAACTCTATAGACCAGCTATGCAGACTTCTATTTGGGGTTCATTTAGAAATGCTACAGTCTAGCTATCTATAAGTCTGACACAAACACACGCTTTGTGAAGGGGTAGGACTGAAATCTCATGAACATTTGCAGCAAATGAGAACGGTTGCCTTCTGCCTAAGGAACATACTGGTCTATAAAGCATTTAATAACATGCATTTGAAATAGTGCCTTACCTGATCTGTTATGTTCCAGAAGTCGATTGTCTTTTCCCAGACATGTGTCACTCTGCGTGCTATTGCAGGCCATATTTAATTCTGTCTTGCAAAAGGTAGGTGAGCTTGCTTGAGGGGCAGGAGGGATGTGCTTCTTTCTTTTTCTTGGAAGTTTCTGCTTCGCCATTGCCAAGGAGTAGTACATTCCAAAATTGTTGACAATGACAGGCACCGGCATGGCTATTGTCAGCACTCCAGCGAGAGCACACAGAGCTCCCACCAGCATCCCTGACCACGTTTGGGGGTACATATCTCCATAACCTAGTGTCGTCATGGTCACCACAGCCCACCAGAACCCAATGGGAATGTTTTTGAACTGTGTATGCTCACTAGCTGAAGGGTCGTTAGGTTGAGCTCCTACTCTCTCGGCATAGTAGATCATGGTAGCAAATATCAAAACTCCTAGAGCCAGGAAGATTATCAGCAGCAAAAATTCATTAGTACTAGCTCGAAGAGTGTGTCCAAGCACCCTCAGACCTACAAAATGGCGGGTGAGCTTGAAGATTCTCAGGATCCTCACAAACCTTACCACCCTGAGGAAGCCAAGTACATCTTTAGCAGCTTTGGATGACAGCCCACTGAGTCCCACCTCTAAGTAGAAGGGTAGGATGGCCACAAAGTCAATGATATTCAAAAGATTTTTGATGAATTCAAGTTTATTGGGTGAAAAAACAATACGGACTAAAAATTCAAAAGTAAACCACACCACACACACTCCTTCTACATATGTCAAGGCAGGGTCTGTTTCGATTTCATACTGCAGAACACTTGTGCCATTGATGACTGGTTCTGTCTTGTTTTTAACGATATTGAAAGCTTCATGTGTCTCCAGGCAAAAAGTTGTGATTGAAACCAGGATGAAGAATAAAGAAGCAAAAGCAATAAACTGTAGAAGGAAAAGAAATAAAAAAAAGAAAAACAGAGTGATCTGAATCATAATATATACTTTGAATCAAATCTAAGAGCATCAATCCCTGTAAATGAAAAAGAATAACAACGTATTTAGAGATTTCACTTGGGATGTTACCTAAGTAAAAGAAGAAATGTGTTTGTAACATTAATTAGAGCACACATGTAACATGTTCTGTTTTTGACTTATAAAGACATAAAGTTTTGCTTTATGTATAATTTCTTGAGTCTCTTGTGGAAGAAAATATAACCTGTTAAGAGAGCATAAAAATCACTCTAACAGAAAATTAGAGGACAACAGATCAAAAAAAATAGATAAAAAAGAAATTTAGACAATTGTTTATGAGCTTAGAAATATTCGTATCAAGTTTTATACTGATAAATATAAGGTGTATGACACACTGATAGAAATCTGGAAGCCACCCAAACTTAACTGTAAGTTTCTATCTGTAAATAAAATGTTCTGGATGGCATGAGGTAGGGGTATGGAGAAAAAAGTCTTTATAATACATGCTGGCATTTAAATTATATCAATTTAAGGTGGAAACTTTCTGCGTTAAGGGACCAATCAAAAGACAATTTTCTTCCTCTATTAAAAAAGAACTTCGAGGTGTTAGAGTATTATTATAAAGTTGTAGATTTTTTTTAATTCAACTCATTTCATTTCTTCAGCCAGTAATATAAGAATGCATATACTAACAGAATAATATAAAAGCTCTCACTTATAAAGTTCTTACTAGCATAAGACATTCTTGAAAGCAATTAACATAATTAACCTTCATAACAACACTACTATTACTCCATTTTGTAGATCAGAGATATTAACTCACTTTTCCAAGCTCATAAACTGCAAAGTGGCCGGGCGCGGTGGCTCACGCCTGTAATCCTAGCACTCTGGGAGGCCGAGGCGGGTGGATAGCTCAAGGTCAGGAGTTCAAGACCAGCCTGAGCAAGAGCGAGACCCCGTCTCTACTATAAATAGAAAGAAATTGATTGGACAACT
>CAUYRT010029279.1:0-27346 GCA_963574885.1 Lepilemur ruficaudatus
CAGAGAAACAGCTTCTCCAAGATAAATAACGATATCTCTTCTCTGTCCACAGTGACTAGCCCATTCTCGGTGGGGCAGTCTAGGCCAACATAGAGACCAGCACAGTGGGCCTTGCTTGATGGTGGTAGTGGTGAGCTCAGAGTCTCTCCTCCTCAGCAGCTGGGAACAAGGAAAAGAGGCAAATGAGAAAGGGAGATTTGGAGGGACGGAAGGGGAAATCAAAAGGTGGAATCAAATGTAGGTGGTGGGAGATATGTCTGAGCTGATTCTTAACCAAGTATCCTTACTATGGCTTTGTGTTGTGTTGAGTCTCCCATTCAGATGCCCCATGAAGACAAGAGCCATTCTGGGGGCAGTCGTACAGTATTTCCACTTTATTTCTTACAGGAAGGATAAAAGACATGGCGAGATTCCTCAGAGAACAAATGAGTGGGAGCTTATCTTTCTCTGGGAGGCCACATTATTGTGCTTATTTTTATTTTTGTTTTAACAAGGATGTTGAATCAAAAGCAAATGTTTCTAGAAGCAACAAGGTAACTCTGCAAAGCCCTGGATTCTTAATTAATTAATCAGATCAACCCTAAGACATGTTTGTTTCAGATATGTGAGTTCTGCCTGAGTAGGAGATTCCCAATCGAAAGGTGTAATTATTGGCTAAACCAGATAGACGCAGGGATAGGCTGACACATGGAAATGCTAAGTGAGTGTGCACAGTAGGTCAAAAGCTTTATGAATCCGAACCAGATTCCTGTCCAGCCATAATACATCCAGAAACATTTTCTTCTTACACAGAAAACCTCAGTAGCTTGGTTATCAACGTAATTCAAGCCAGGCCTTTGCTCTATTAATGAAATATAAAAGTTAGGTAGAGCTAATTAATAGTATAAAGTATCACTTAAATTACCTTTCAAGCATTCTCAATTACCTTAGGAGGAGCAATTGACAATCATTTGGTATATGAGATATGAATCAACTTTAATTCATTAAAGCGGGTCCCCCAGAGCCCTGGCCAGACCATACTTTGATAGCCTACTTTAAGTTACTGAAATTATTTGTACTTGAAAGTCATAGAATTAGATTGCCTTAGAAATTCCCTTGCACATAGTCTGACTTTGTGTATTTTTTACTATACCTTATAGCATTTCTATCTTAAAGGAAAAAAATACGTGCATCATATGTGGCTAGTTCAAGCTTGACTTCCTTTTAATATTCTCCTGGGCAGGCCCCACCACCCCCTGGGACTCTGTTTACCCCTCGGTGAAGTGAGGGGCCTCATTTCTGCACTTCATTATCACTCCGAGAGCCCCGTGGTTCCCCATCGTTGCAGCGGCCCTCAGACGTCAGAATCAAACCCAGATACTTCGTTGGGAGGATCCGCAAGAGTCAGAAATATTAATGTCAAAATCTCAGAATGTCAAAAATCTCTTGGGCACATCAGCTTCTCCATATTTCTGCCTTGGTTTCTCAGCCTGACTGCCAGGACTGGGGTCTCCTCAATCAGACTTTCTCTCAACTCCTCCCCATTCTCAGAGCAGCACCTCACACCGCCCGCCACCGCAGGACTCCGTGTCGTTTGCTCCAGGCACTGACCGCCACCCGGGCCCCCTCTCCCCTCCACACACCTCCCTTACGCCAGCATCTCCTGCCAGGTCAGAAGGGATGTGAGCTGGCTGTCGGAGGCTGGGGATGTCTTAAAATCGCTAATTTTAAGACGTTCAATGAATCATCTTGTTTTCAGTCCCTCCCAAAACTTGGCCTTCGCTTTGCTTTGTGCGGATGCAGCGTTCGGGGACCGTGCTGCTGTTGACGACATCCGCACCAGGGCTTCGGGCCCAGCTCCACCCAGGTCGCCGAGCCAAGGGCAGCCATCCTCCTCCTCCTCAGCTCTGCTGACGTCTCCCTCCATCCGCCGTCCTCTCCTTGCAGGGCGCACCTCTATCGTTGCTCGATTTGGCCAGGCTAGGAAGAGTGCAGGGACACACGTGTGGCTCTGCTTAACCCGACGCCTCCAGGGTAGTTTGAGCCTTGCCCCTCTCCCCGTTTTTCCCTTCTTGGCCTTTTGCCAAGACCCAGAGATAGGTTCAACACCTGCTGTCTTCCTCTGAGAGCCTCCTGTGTCACCAGGAGCCCTCCCTGACAGGCAACCCTTCAGAAAGCCATGGGGGGCTCCGCCTGGCCTGCGAGGGAGAGAGGCCCTCGCTGCATTCTGGGCCCCGCACAGCACAGGTCCCAGCTGCCCCAGCTGTGGGGACACAGTCCTCCAAGTACTGTCCTGACCAGGACCACACGCATTTCTCTCTCTCTCTCTCCCCCTTCCTTCCCTCTGGCTTTTCTTTTAAATATGAAACATTTCACGTACAGAAAATGTGAAAAGTCATCTTTTAAACACCCATTTACTTACCACCCAGATGTCAATATTTTACCATTTTTGCTAGCAATCTCTCTTGATTTAACGAACAAATCATTGCAGATACAACCACAGCCCATCCCTCTCCCTACCCCATTCCTTCTCTCACCCTCCCTTCCCAGAAATAATCATTTTCCTAAAGTTGGCATGTATAATTTCCATGTACGCCTCATGCATTATTAAATTACATGATCTATATCCTTTTGTAATTGTTCTTTTCCCTCAAATTTTTGTTTTATAGATTCTCTCTCTTTCATATATATACATATATATGAGAGTGAGAGAGAGCGAGAGATAGGGTGAGTTCATTTCTTATAGCTGTGAGTTAAATATTCTTTTGCATATTTTTAATCCATTACTGATAGACAGTTGTTTCCACATTTGTGTTTCTATTTAAAGTGTTGCAGTGAACACCTTGTATACTTACTTATTTCTCTTTTTGCTTAGACTGCATGAGAGCTTCTCTAGGCTGGGTATCTGAAGCGGAACTGCTGTGTGCATGCGCGTGTGTTCAGCTGTGGCGGGCGTTGCCAAATTGCTCTCTGAAGCTGTTCTGCATCCCATCCGCGATGTTTTACTGCGTGCCTGTCACCGCGTCCTGTGAAACATCAGCTGTTCCCAGACTTCCATTTTTGCCAATCTGACAGATGTAAAAGGCCATTTCATTGTTTCAATTTGCCTGTCCATGGGTAATTTTCTGTTTTCCTTTTCTGCAAATTGTCTGTTCATAGCATTTGCCCATTTTTCGAGTGAGTTGTTGTCTTTTTCGTTGTGAGTTAAAGGGGTTCTTCATATATTCCAGGTAATAACGCTTTGGCAGTTGTATTGGTTGCATATGTCCCTTCTAGTTTGTGGCTTGTCATTTAACGTTTTCATGGTCTTTTCTCCTGCAGAAAATTCTAGCTTCTCAAGACCATAAGAATATTCTCCCATATTTTCTTCCAGAAGGTTAAAATATTTCTTTGCATTTAGGTCTTTAATATACCTAGGGTTTATTTTGGTCTGTGGTATGAAGAATTAATCCAATTTTTATATGAATAAATTTCCCAAGCAACATATATTGGATAGTCTATCTTTGCTGACTGAAAAATTGTTTTATTGAGGCAAAATTCACATTAACAATGAACCATTCTAAAGTGTACAATTCAGTGGCACTTAGTACATTCACAGTGTTGTGTAATCGCCATTTCTCTCTAGTTCCAGAACTTTTTCATCACCCAAAAGAACACCCCATACCTTTTAAGTAGTCACTCCCTCTCGTCCAGCCTCTAGTAACCATCAGTCTGCTCTTTGTCTCTTTAGATTTGCCTATTATGGGTATTTCACATAAAAGAAATCGTACAAGATGTGATCTTTTGAATGTGGCTCCTTTTACTTAGCATAAGGTTTTTGAGATCCATCCATCTTGTAGCATATAGTACTTCATTCCTTTTCATGGCTGAAAATATTCCATTATATCTGTGCACCACAATTTATCTCTTCATCCCTCCACAGACATTTGAGTTGTTTCTACCTTTTGGCTGTTATGAATAATGCTGCTATGCCTAAAATTTAATGTCACCTTTGAGAATAAATGAAGTAGAATATGTAAAGCACTTAGAACAGTGCCTAAAACTTACATAGTAGGAAACATATAAGTTTTAGATACTATTCTTGTTATTATATTATATATTTCTATGTATACGCAAATCTGTTGTGAGTCTATTTTGTTGCCTTTATCCTCATCTATTTTTCAAAAAAAGCACATTGTTTTAATAACTACGATTTTCTAGGAAACTTTAAAATCTGGAAAGATAAAACACACCCTCCGCTTGATCATATTCCTAAAATTGATTCAATAAGTCTTGGCCTTTCACTCTTCCATGTGAATTTTTGAAACAGTCTGTCAGGTTCCATGAAAATCATTAATAGGATGTTGATTGTCAGTAATCTCTCTGTCCTTTTTAGTTGTTTTTCAGTTTTATTGTGTTTGTTATGGCATAGATTCAATCTGATGTCTCTTAGGTTTAGATTTATTTTGATTTATCCTGTTCTGGGTTTACTTTGTTTCCTTAATCTACCAAATCATATCTTTCAGAAGTTCTGGAACATGTCAGCCATATCCTCTATTTTTATGGGACTTAGGATACGTTGGATATTATCATCTGTCCTTCATGTCGCTTAGTTTCTCTTTCATATATTCCATCTGTCTGTGCTGTATTCCAGGAAATACATTAATCAGTTCTATTTTGTAATTCATTAAAATCCTTTCTTCAGCTATATCTAATCTACTTTGAGCTGTCCATTGACTTTTTATTAAAATAGTATTTTTTATGTCTAGAAAATCTATTTGATTCTTATTCAAATCTGCCTCTTCTTTTTCAATATAGTATCTTGTGTTTAATCCTTCTTTTTTGGCATATCTATTTAATATTTTTACTGGATAGCTCTTATCTGAATTTCTTGGCAATATAATCCTGACAGTTCTGAGTCTGCTGACTCTTGCTCAAGATGAGTTGTTTCTTCATCTTCAAGGTGGGTGAACAATGGGAGGCATGTAACCCAGGTTGAATGTTTGTCACTAATAAGATGTTCTGATTTTTCTTTTGTCAGGTACCCCAAGAACATCACTTTCCCCGGATGCTTTTAATGTTAATTTCTTTGCTTGGAAGCTCCAGGACCACGTAGGTATGAATTCAATTCACAAACCCATGTGATGGAGGGCAGTGATCATACATTCTCAGGGGACAACTTTATTCCCCTCAGAATCCAGGCCAAAACAACTTTCTCTGTAATCTCCCTGTGTCAGTGGGAGTGTTTTCCCTAGTCTACCACTTTATCATAAAGGAGGTTCCAGACTTTATGTGTAGTTCTAAGTTCCTACTCCTCACCTTACACAGGCCCAAGCCCTGATCCCCTGGGTATTAAACCTCAATCCTTGAGATTAATAATACTGGTTCATAAAATTAGCAAGTCCTCGATCATTCTGGGCTGCAATAATGTCACCTCAGATGTCTATTGATCTAATTTTCACTTTCTTTTACATTTTTGCTCCACAGGGAATTTTTCGTATATTCTTTGAGCTCAGCTATTCATTTCAGAGAATATTTTATCTAGTATTTCTAGGTATTTTGTAAGAGTGTTTTTAGATTTTTAGTCTTCCATATTACCATTAATAATTTTTCTTCTATTTCTGTTCCATACAAAGTTTTCCTGTTTTTGAGCACTGATGAGTCTTTTTTATTTTTATATTTCACATTTCATCTACCATTATTTTGTGTTTGAAGCACAGTGAAGAACTCAAAGGATAATGCCATCTTAACTGGAAATCCCAGATCTCTGTTATTGATTATGATCAAGGCAATAGTACATTGGGGAAAATAGTCCAGCGTTTCCTAGTATATGCGTGTGTACATGAATGTGAATTTCTGAGAATGGCTGAAGCTAACTGGTGGGCCCTGTTGTTTGGTTGTCCACTTAGCAGCTATGTGCTCTTATTTTCTTACTGGAAGATAGCTGATTTAGTTTGAGTTTCCACCCCTCCCGCATGTGACTCAGGGGTAAATCTTTATGTCATTCCTGGCAATATCATTTTCCTTGCTAGTGATTAGTAATCTAACCCTAAACGATGGAATCTGAAAGGAGGCCTACTGGAGCCTTCTTGGAAACGTTTCCTCTTAGAAAAGAAAAAAAAATAGGCAGAGTTGAGTATTTCTTTCGCAAATTCATTGGGTTCAAGATGTGTTGTCTGAAACTCTCCTGGCCATTCAGAGACCATGAAAGGAGACAGCCACCAAGCTGAGGACAGCAAGGCAGAAAGATGGAAAGATTCTGCCTTCTTGGATGGTGGTGGTGTGTCATGAACTAACAAAACAGGAAGCCATCTATGTCTCACTATGTCACTTTCCAACACGTTAGGTAATAAATCCCCTTATTTGTTAAGCCAATTAAATCAGAATTTTGTGTTACTTGCATCTGAAATATGCTAATGGATATACCATAATGTAAACCTACCATTTATGGTAATAGTCTAAGAGACAAAGGTGAATATAAATTCATCCCAACCGGAATACATGGCTTTAACCAGATGACTGTTTTAGTGGCACATGAGGAGCCTGCTAAAAATTTCCTATGGAAAAAGGATGATAACTATGAGAAGTTGAAGCCACAAGGAACTATAGAACGTCTTTCCATCTTCTTATGCAAATGAGTTAGAAAAGAACATCTGAATGCATGCATAACTAGTCAAAAATATTTAAAGTTGCATCCATATTAGTTATAATTTATCTATCTTTCTTCCTCCAGCTTAAAAATGGTCCATCTTTACAGGTTGTTGTGCTTACAAAGAGGTGGCATAGTGTGATAGGAAAGAAATGTGATTTAAATCAGTCTCTGTACTCTGGTTTCTCTTCAGATCGTATAAATCTTTCACCTTTTAAATCAGTTCCTGAGACTGCACTATCCAGATATGTGAACTTGGGTAAATCACTTCTAAAACCTTGTTTGTCTGCAAAATGGAAATATCATTACCTGCCATATGAGGTTGCTATTAAGAATAGAAGATGAAATATGGATGTATACACTGTAAAGCTCTTTAGTATGTTAGTTACTAAAATGTCTTTTTTCTGATTTAGTAATTTAATCCATGCAAATTAAGCCACATGGTTAACATTTGCATTCCTTTATCCAAAGCAATGATTCCAATAAATTTCAGATGACAAGGCAAGTTAGCAGAGAAGTCTTCTGAGTGTGTGATGTCTTATGCCAGGTTGGCCTGGTGTTAGCTGTGGACACCTCGCACAGCATGGCTTTTCAGACACCTAACGGGCACTGCTAAGGGTGTGCCTCTGGGGAGGAGAAGCAGGATCCCATTTTCACAGCAACGACCTGGCTCCGGACTTGGCCACTCCCGCTCACAGGTCTTCCAGGGGCTCTTTTCGGGGACTCGGTTACCCACAGTCTCTGCATCCAGACCATTTCCATGTGAGGGCTAGCAACAATCTCTCACACTTTCTCTTTTTTCTGTTAAAGGCTCTGTAGTTAAACAAAACCCAAACAAACAAACAAAAAAACCCACTAATTATTAAGAACGTATATTTAATGTGTGGAGGGATGTTTTGAGAAAGAGGAAAGAAAAACTTCTTCAAGCAACGTATCTCACATTTTCAAAATTTTTCTTAAACTGATCATTTTATCAATATTTGTAAAATTCATAGGGATCAAAAAAAGGCAGATCTGGTCCAAAAATCTTGTCGTCAAATGAGGAAAATAAGACTAAGAGAGGTAAAGGGATTTTCTTAGGGTCTTTGATTTTTAAACTTATAGTACCACACAAATTCACTCTTAGTAAAGGCGATAAAAGGGATAACTCGATAATATTCTTATGTAAGTAAAAGTTACAAGATTAATAAATTATAATAATGGGGAGATTTTACTTTATATAAGTAATCGCTTTAATAGATCAGGATACTTAGTACTACTAGAAAAGTAGTAGAAAAATGGAATTGTCCAAGTACCCAAGTGTCAACAGCCTTAGTTGATTCCTGGAACACTCCTGCAAATTATCACACCATATCCTAAGAGGGACATGGATGACTGTTTAGGGAGAGCTATCAGGATTATGGGATGATTTGAAGTTAAGTCTAATTAGGGATGGTTTAGGTAGAAAAAGATGAGAACTTGAAAAGAAGACTCACATGCTTGCTGAATGAAGACACACAAGCTATTCTTCAATTTTACTAGGTAAGTACTCCCATATACGGGCTTTCATGTACAGAAAAAGTCATTCTTATTCTGATGGCCCTAAGGGTTTGGGCTCAGTGGATAACAAAAAAATAGAACTATGCTCTGGAACCGTAGGCCCTTCCAACCATAAACTATTATTACAATTCTATGAATTTAAGTACAATGAAAACAAAAGCCCCCAAGTGAATTATTTTAGCTAAAAAAATGAGTGATAATATTAATTAAAAATAATCCATTCGATACATAATAAACAGTGTTAGTGTTTCTAAAAGAGCTGCATTATAATTCAACAGTAATTGATTAAGCATTAATTTTAGGTAGAGTGGGAAATACATTTTTATTCACCGGTCTAAGTCATGCATAGTCAGTTTTTAGGGCACTTACAAAAGAGTGTTTTCAATAGTATATATTCGCGATAACAGTCCTGCAAGATTTCTATTCTGTTCATTTGGAGTGGATTGTGATAACAGTCCTGCAAGATTTCTATTCTGTTCATTTGGAGTCAACTTGAAAAGAGTGTTTCCCAGGCCTTTAAACTTTAACCGTAGGAATCTTTTACACAAGCAATCATTTCCTACTACCAGTAATTCCAGATATATTCAAATGTCCCATAGACCTTACAACGATTCCAAATCTCTCAGGAGTATGACTCCCTTCTCTTGGCTTAAAGAAAAAAAAAAAACCTACTACACAATAGCATAGATTATTGAAACGACTGCAGAGTCCAGGAAATCTTTATTGAAAAAGAACTCTAATGTTAATCCTCTAATTCATGCCCTATTTTTTCTTCTCTTTTTTTTTTTTTTACTATTTTTGAAAGCATGAATCACTCTGAATTGAATGAAGTAGGGAAGATTTGATCAGAAGTGTCAAAGTAGGTTAAGACTCTCTAACAGTAACTCCACAGGGAAGGGAAATGCGCCCTGTTCCAGAGTGGCTGCTTAATTTAAACCATCAATAAGTGCTTGCTTAACTAATTTGCAGCAGCATCCTCTGGTGAAGCTAAAACTTTATAACCTCTATTCAAATTGCAATCTTCGAACACCTGCTCATTTGTTCCATTACTACTCCATAATGTCGTATACAATGCTCAAAAATATCAGTTCTTCTTTGGCAAGGCCCTAGCCAGTTGTGATAGAGCATGTATCCTGGGCATGTTTTTTCTGCTTCTGCTATCAGAACTCTATGAAGGTTTATGATAGAACACCATACATTTGATTCTTAGTTCTGACTGTGCATTAGAAATGGAGACAAGTTCCATGTCTCACATCCAAAGTTTTTATTTTCTCACTTTGACTAGTAAACTGTCACAGTAGTATTAGACCATATACGTAAGAATTCTCCAGCATGAATTCAAGAATTAGCCTAAATTCTTCCACTAAAGGCACAATAACCAAGAGAAATGTGCTCCCTCTGTTCCAGTGAGTCTCAATTTTTTCTCAGACACGTGGCACAGAACACATTTCCACCAATACTGATGGTCATTCTGGTAGAGATTCTCAACCAAAAGGGCTTCTACCTAGAAGACAGATGATCCAGATATGAACAATCTACTATTTTCTAAGAATCTTTGGTTTTTCCCCAATAAAAAGATGGTTCTCCTAGGTGTGGCAATAATTGCAACTCTTTGTTTTAACTGGCATTGAGATTTGTAGAGCTCTTTACAAGTTTGATTATTTTAAATCCAGAACACTATTTTTCAGTCCTGGCTATACCTTAGAAATATACATGGAGTTTTGTTAAAAATACATATCCAGGCAGCACCAGATCAATAAGCTTAGAAGACCCAAAGCACGAAAAAGATGATAGTGTCCCCCTTCATACATAATTCAAAATTAAAACAATAATAAATCATGAAACACATGTGAGGAAGCCCACCCTAGACTGAATTTTTGTGTAAAGCTTGAGTGCACTCTTCCAGTTTTTTGTTCCTTTTTGATTTTGATGCCCTTGTTTGGCTACACTCCTCAGCATGATCCTTCCCACTAGATAATGCAGGCCTGGGTGAGTTTTCAAACTTGTAGTCTGAGCCCCAAGTGGATGGATGGATGGAGGGGAAGGGAGACAGAGGATGGAGAGGGAGAGAGACTGCGTAGAAGCATCCCAGACTGCCATGCAGTGGATGCTGTTTAAGAAAGGTTCTGTAAGGCCCTTGAAGAGTCTTCAAACCAAAGTCAGCTACCAGAAGAGTTCTGTGTCTCCCACGAAGGGCCTGTCTTAGTATACTTGCCACACTCCGTGGCTGAGAGGGACCATGGAAGTCATGGCCTCAATGTAAATGCAGCAATGGATTTCAAAGTGCAACTGGGCTTTCTCAACTGTATTCTCTGCACTCCCCCTGTACTGGAGGTCTGTGCAGACCTCCAATGTGGTAAAGCTTTCTCCCCCTGGGAAAAGCTTTCCCTTACTAGAATGTTTTAAAGCCCTCCATAACTATTAACCTAACTCCTCACTATTATAGGATCAGAAGAAGAAAAGAGAAAGACAAAAAGTAAAAGCAAATGTTACTTGAATAACACAAAGTTTTCACACCTGTGAACAATGTACCAAATTTTTATTTTTCTCAGTAATTCGTATGTACATAATTGACTCTCAAAGCATTTAAAAAATGCACAACAGACATTATTCCACTTTACCAATGAATTACTTCTGTCCCAGGAGATCAAATCAAATAAAAACATTACAAGTACATGAATGTTTATTTTTAAACCAACTGAGATGATGAGTTTATCAATTTCTATACTTTTTCTTAGTTCAATGTTTTGTTCATGCATTTTTAGAATAAACTATCAGTGTAATATAATTTCTTAAATGTTTAGGACATTTTCAATAGCTATGATTCCTATGAAAAATATAATTAGATATCCCAAATTCCTGATTAAGTCAGTTTTAAAGACACAAAATACTAGAACACTGGTTATGAAATTGTTTATAATGATCCTTTTAATAAATTCCAATTAACCACTAATATAGAAATTTGGTTTAAAGCTAAAAGTTTTATATATGATACTTCTCTGAGCAAACCAAGTGTGTCCACATCTTCATTTCATCATTAATTCAGCAATTTGAAATAAATGCCCTGTTCAATACCATGAGCGAATATAAAGGTTCACAAAAAAATTAAATATTTTGGAGTATTTTTTAGAGTTTTAATAAGCAGTGTATCTCTGATCAGCGTAAGTGAGTTGCAGAAAGGACAGAAAGTACTGTAGTGAAGTGACTCTCATGGGCCTGCTCCCTCAAACAACACATCTAATGCCTACTTTTCATAGCCTTATTCTACTTATATATAAAGCAACTAGAGATTTTTCACTCTTTCTAGTAAGTATTTAAAATACATTTCTAGGTATGCATTACGATTAGACATTAATTTATGATGCCCTTAAAGTCTTTCAACTTCTAAGAAACAATTCTGGAAATATAAAAATAACGAATTTTACATATTTCTGAGCCTTAAAAAACGTAAATGTGATATTTTCATGTATCAGCAAACTATAATTGTGCCATACAAGTTCATCTTGAAAGAGCATGTAAATAACTTCCAAATTTTAGTGAATACTCCATTACAGAAAATACAGTATAGATATTTTAAGGTTTGATTGTCCATATTTATTTTATTATAGTGCAAGGAGGAAAAATAAGCACCAAAGTAAAACATGTTTTCTTAGGAGAAAAACAATGTTTTCATGAAAAAAAAAAGAAAGAAAGAAAGAAAACATGCCATTTCTCCCTTTAGTGGCTTTTCTTCAGTCAATGACCTTGTTTACCGAAAATGTGATCTCAGTTCAATTATTTAACAAATCAAACCACCCTTAAACAAAATGTCAAAGCGTCCAGCATTTGACTATGGGTAAAACCTTTCAAAGAACACTAGTCATTCTAAGGTCCTTTCTTATTCTTCAATAAGGATTTTAATTAAAAATAAGCCTATTGCCCTCTGCTTCACAATTTCAATATTAATGAAAATTTCACTCTGAGTTTGAAGGGATGTTCCTTCAGCGGTCTGATCCATTCAGGTGGCAGCGCAGAGTGGATTGCTAACATACACACGGTTACAAAATTAGGGTAAAACCTAAAGGGGAACAAAGTAGAAAACCCAATACTAGCTATTTGAGAAAAATAAAACTAAATGAGTTCTTGAAAAATTCTCTTTAGCAATAGAAAGCAGAGTGATTTATAGACAAGACTGATGATTGGTTTTTCTCCCCCTGAGAGCTGTGATTAAGATGGTGTTTGGGGCCCAGCAAGTCTCAGTGATGATTGCTTCATCAATTTTTGCTGGTGTCTCGTCGACTGTGCATCCTCGATGGCATGACATGCTCTCTGTAAAATAAAATACTTATTATGAATTGTAATGACAAGTACAGGCTCATCTGGTGGAAGAGCAAGATACAAAAGCCAGAGTTAGAGCTCTCCACACAGGTCCAAAGCTAAGGACAAAGACACAACTCAAATACGTAATGCCAAATAAGTCCCTTCCTCCCTACTGAGTCCACAGTATATTATTTTAAGCTTATATAACCAACCAAGTTATAACTGGAAGAGCTTTTGAGAGAAATAAAGGATATGGCTAATTGTACAGGAGCTTTTTCATCTTTTAATCTTTCAGCTAAAAAGAAAGTGTAGTGTGCTCTTAAAATAAATCCTTTACCTCTGCTGTGGTGGTATCCTTTAGGTAAATTTTCCGAAGACAGCCTTGACTGGCACTGTCTTTCTTGTGGAACAGACCCTGCTCCTGTTTCAAAAGAAACGACGACAGAAAAGAAATTATGCTGGGGAAGAATAAAAATCGTGACCTTTAATTGGATGCTTAAATGTCTATTTTATAATCAGTAGACTAATCAAATACACATATTCAGGTATGATACGAAATAAATCAGCTTGGATACTGGTTCCATGTGTGAGTTGTTAGAATTTACAAAATTAGATGAGTATACATCAGTCTGTATAAAATAATGGCTTTCTGCAGGCTATGATAAATAGCCTACAGAAACACCACTTGATAACTCATCACATCCGACAAATCAAAAAACCATTCCTTCATTTCCTTGGCTCATAGATAAAATTCTTATATAACGTAGAATACACTGAGTCAATTCTCACCACTGATGTGAAAGCAAAGTGGTAACTGAGAAAACTGTAAAATATATGCATAGTGACATAGTCTTTCTTAGTTTGAAAATTATGTTTCATACACCAAGGCACTCTTGACACTTTGAAAGTCTACAATGAGGTAATGCTGAATTACAAAATGGTAGAGTGACAAGGTAGTTCTTTTATTTGTAAATTTTCATGAAAAGAAAAGTTAACGTCAATTAAAGAATAGCAGTATCACATCTCTATTAAATTTTGTGGTATGTTTTTCAGACAGTTTTAGTAATAGAAATAACATCATTGTTTAGGAAAAACAAGTATAAAAACTACCACTTTTATAATGACAACGCATGGTTTTTTTAAAGGTATGAAAACACATTTATATCATATATAATGTAATAAACACATGTTCCAAAGTTTAGTACATGGGTCTGACAACTAAGCAAAACATGGGGTATCATTTTTGCTAATTACTTACTATACAAAGTTCTTTCTTAGAAAATGATGGGGATAAAAGATATAAAAGTATTGTTACATAGTCTATAAATGCCAAATATTGTAAAACATGGGTATTTCAGACATATTATTTATTTTTACCAAATCATTTAATAATCTCCTGAAAGCCTAAAAAGGGGAATTTTTCAGGAAATGTCTAATTAAAACAAAATGAGTATCCATATGAAGTAAAAAAATCCTCCCATTTACTAATGCTTAATTCACCAAAAAATAAATATCAGCAAATCAGAATCCTAATTTTTTGGGCAGCCAGACCGATATTTCACTCGACGCAGTCAAGGACTGTTAGAAAATAAAGTACAGCCACACAAATAACTGACTACATCTTTCTTTACATCAAAGCATATAAGAATAACAATAATGATGGCACTCATCCTCCAAACTTTTTATATAATTAACTGTAAAACTGTCAGAAAGCATCGGTTCCTACTCATTTAATAAATTCTTAGCTCTAAAAATGCAATTCATGTTTTCTTACCTTAACCGAAATTTTTAGCACATTATCATTGACACTAGGAGGACATACAAAATCTTCAAATGGACACTGCCAGTCTACGGACATATGGCCTAGGATCTCAACTTCCTTTACACACAACACTCGCCTGTTTTGTAAAAGAAAACAAAACATACAGGTAGTGATAAAGACACGCAATTATTCTAATATTCACTCTGCTGGATGGCACAGGTAGCACTGGCTCAGTAAACAATAAAAACTGGCATGAAAAAAAAAGTGCCTCACACGTTTTTAAAAGTCTAGATAACTGTCAAAGAGCAAATATGATAACTACTCAACTAACGAAGTGGAGTTTCAAAAATTCCCCTTCTGCCAATCTTGTAGAATTCAGGGAAGTATAACTTTTTTTTTGGTACCTGACCAAAAAAACTGAGAGGGAAATCATGTTTGAAACACATAAGGAACGGGCTGTACTCTCATCTGGGAAGTAATAAAGGCAGAAGCCCCTGAAAATGTTTTACTTGGAGAATTAATTTTTTTTTGTATATATTTTTAGTTGGCTAATAAATTTCTTTCTATTTTTAGTAGAGACAGGGGTCTCGGTCTTGCTCAGGCTGGTTTCGAACACCTGACCTTGAGCGATCCGCCCACCTCAGCCTCCCAGAGTGCTAGGATTACAGGCGTGAGCCACTGTGCCCGACCTACTTGGAAAATTATTAATTGCTTTTTGTTGTCAGTCATTTATGCCTTCCAGGCAAGAAAGAATATGCAAGAAATGTCACAAACCTCAAATGATCAGCAAAGATTCACTTTAGGCCTACTAATATTAATAAATATCAGATTCAAACACTTAACATGGATGTACTGTATCGCAGGGTATCCCATTTTACTCAATAGCAATAAAAAAAAATAAACAAGAGTCCACACTGATTTACCAGTGTGTGATTCAGATTACTGATATAACTATACTTGATTTTAAGCTTCTATTACAGAAAGCAAAACTAGAAAAGTACAAGAACTGTTAAGTCGACAAATATCTAGGATGCCAGAGAAACAAGGAAGATCAAGTTTCTGCTTGAGAAGTGCTCACAGGCTAGAAGGGGAAATAAACACATAGATAAATGGGACAGCGGCCACAGCACAGTGTGCAGAGCAGTCTTTTGGAGCACAGGAGAGACGGGCAGATGGCAGTGATAAAGTGGGTGACCTAAGAGTTGACTCCTGAGTGGACAGGTTTCTCCACACGGGAGAGGGGAAATGACAGTCCAGGCTAAGGGAAGAGCATGCTGGCACACTACAAGTACAAAAGAGGGAAGACTTACTTGAGGAATGTGGAGGTCTGTTGCTGGCGTACCAGACATGCACAGTGGTGAAGGGGTGAGAAAATGAGCCTATTGCCAGACCTTGAAAATCTTTTTGTCATTGTAAGAAATTTTGAGTTTAATCTACAGGCGACAGAAAATGACATGACCAAGTTTCCTGTTTTCAAGTGACGTTCTAGTGGTGAACAGAAGGGAGGCAGCATAGAGATGGGCAGACGATCAAGGCAGGAAACCACAGCAACCGTCCAATCGGGAGACACCAAGGGACTCAATTATGGCGGTGGCTTCAAGAAGGGAGAAGGGTTAGATTCCAGATGTTTAGAAGGTAGATGAGAATGAACTTGGTGACCACTGGAATGTGGGGAATTAAAATAGACCCTGGCACTGTATTTCTCAGCAGAGGTGCCACTGAAATTTTGGGCTTGGTTGGGACGGTGTTGTGCATTGTAGGAAGTTCAGCATCCCTAGCCCCAGCCTAATATGTGCCAGTAGCGTCCTCCAATCACCATGATAACCTCCAATACCCCCATACTTTCCAAACAGTTTCTAGGAAGTGTATCCCACTTCCCCTACCCCTGGCCCAAGTTGAGAATCAGATGATAGGGCTAAGAGTTAAAGATGGCTGTTACTAATTCTTATGCCAAATGCAATTCACTATTCTGAATATTTTAAACTCTTCTCTTTACTATCCCAATAATGTTACTGTCCTCCTACCATGCATGCTAGGTCTGCCTTCATTCTCTTCCTCTTGTTCCATATTTACCAGGCTTCAAATCCTGGTTGTCTTCTACTCAACACACTCTCTGACTGGTCTCTAAGATTTCAACTCTAGCTCTTTATCCAAACTCCAATTGTCTATCAATTGTATACGTATGTAGGTACAGAGGGTGTGTGTGTGTGTATATATGTATATATAAAACATCTAATCCATCCATCAATCTATCTATCTTTCTACATCTGTTTCCCCGACTGCTGAGCCATCTCCACTTTGATATCTCAAAAATAGGTCAAACTAAGTTACAAAACCAAAACAAAAAAAAAAAAATCACCTTTTCTTCTCACATTACTGTAAATGTAACAAGACAAAAACAAGACAGTCATTTTGTCTTTTCTTCTCTTCAACATCCAATCAGTCACCAAGCCCCAGCTCTTAAGTCTGCCCCCTATTTCCACCCCCATTCTTTTAGTTTAGGCCCTTACCACTTCCTACCATGGTAACTGCCACAGTCTCTGTGGTGGACAGAATTCTAGGATGGTCCCCAAGGTTCCCCATCCTCTGTTATATAGCCCCATATAATCCCCAGCACTGTGACTATGATGGATGATTAGATTTTGGTATATGGCACTGATGACTTTAAGCAAAAACAGTTTATGTAGATGGGCCTGACCTAATCACATGGACTCTTTAAATCTGAGTCATAAAACAAGAAGCCAGAGATTCAAAGCACCCTTGCTGGCTTGAAGATGGAAGGAGCCACACAGCAAGGAGTGAGGGTGGCCTCTAGGAGCTGAGAGTAGCCCCCTGCCTGACAGGATCAAAGAAACAGGGATCTTAGTCCTACAACTGCAAGGAACTGAATGCTGCCAACAACATTAAATGGGCTTGGAAGTGGATTCGTGGTGATTCGTCACGCAGCAACAGAGAACTTCAACAGTCTCTAACTGGCCTCCCTGCCTCCAGTCTAATCCTCTTCCAGTCCAGCATCCAAACTGCTGCCAGAGACCTTTCACAGCTACACACCTCATCATATTACTCCTTGTTTACAAGTCTTCAGTGAGGAAGAAAAAAGAGAGCACTCACGTGTACTATGTGCACATACCTCTGTGTGAGAAGCTGTGATACTGAACAATAAACAACAGACTATACCTTAAAAAACTGATGCTCCATCACATTAATGATAAAACCTAAAGCCTTAAGATCTCATGAGCAGCCACCTATGACTCCTGTTTCATCTCTCAATACTTCCCCACTAACATCCCACCATCCAGCCGTTCCTTACTCATCATACTGGTCAAAGTGCCATACTGTGTTATGCCTCTGCTTGCCTCTTGTTTACCTGGTGACAACTACATACTCTGTAAGACTCAAGACTCTGTAAGCTCAAGCACTCCCTCAACTAAAAGTTTTAGTCCCTACCTTCCTGAACAGAGTTTTTCCTATGTCCTTGGAGTCTCTATATGTTACTTTTTCTTAGCAGCTATGACACTACGATGTCACTGATAATTTGTAGGTTCCCCCTTCAGATGCAGAAGGAACAGAAATGTGCCTTTCATGTCTGTGTCCCTATATCTGTTATATATTGATGGTTAAAAAGATTACTAAAATAAATTATGGAAAAAGTTAGGACCAATTAGTGGAGCTATAGCGTAAGAAATTTAGGTCACGAGAATTTGTGTTTTGTTTCTAAAAACGCATAAGAAAAAAATAATGGGACCAAATTCTGGTGAATTTCAATATGAAAAAATTATAAGTGTTATATATTGGAAAACCAAATATATAATCATTAACATGAACATAATGCATTGGATTAAAAGGGTTAATATCATTATATATCATTATGTAATGCTCTTTAAATTCAGTAAGAAAAAGACTAATTTACCAATAAAAACATGAGTAAAGGATATGAACAATTCGCAGAATAGAAAGTACAAATAGATATTGATATATTAAAATTTTCATACTCATTAGTCATCAAAGAAATGCTAAAACAAAAATTATTTTCCATCCATTAACCTAGCAAAAATAAAAATTTAAATGATAATACCTAATCTTAGCAAAACACAGAAGAAAGGATACTTTCATATACTGTGAGTGGTATGTAAAAAATTGACACAACTTTTCTGAAGAAGAACTTGGCAATATACAGAAAGAACCTCAAAAATCTTCACAACTTTTAAATTAACAATTCCACTCTTAAGAATTTGTTCTGAGAAAATAATAGAAAACAATTTCACTGCAAATATATAATAATCAAATACTGGGAAAAAGAAAACTGTCAAACAGTAAGGGAATATCTGAATATGTTATAGTATATATACAAAAGCAACATTATGTAGTCACTAAAAATCATGTTGTCAAAGAATATTTAATGGTTTGGGAAGATGATCATAATATATGGTTACATGAAAAACTTACATTATTAAAATGTATATATAATGCATTTTTTGTGGTTTTTAAAAATATATATACTGCAAAAATCTGATATGCCAACTAAGTGGTCATCTCTGGACGGTGAGATTACTGGTAAAAGATGTTTTTAGGGGTTATATAATTTGTTGTTCAAACCAGGACATTTTTAAGAATGAAAAGGTGTAACTATTAATAATTACATTGGGACAAATGGTGCAAACTATAATGTATGATTCGTTATTTTTATCTTTTTAATTATCTATGTTAAGATAGGCAAACTATGGCCTTTGAGCCAAATATATCCTAAGGACTGTTTCAATAAATAAAATTTTACTAGAATGCAGCCATGACTATTCTTACATGTTGTTCACCGCTGTTTTCCCACTAAAAGGGCGGAGTAAATAGTTGAGAAACAGCATGGCCCTCGAAACCTAAATATTTACTGTCTGGTTCTTTAAAGAAAGTTTGTTGACACCTGATCTATATTATCTGCAATGAATAAGCATAACTTTAGCAATACAAAAGTTATTTTTAAGAATATTGACATTAGTCCAGGCACAGTGGCTCACACCTGTATTCCCAGCACTCTGGGAGGCTGAAGCAGGAGGATTGCTTGAGGCCAAGAGTTCAAGAACAGCCTAAGCAACATAGCAAGACCCTGACCCCATCTCTACAAAAAAAAATAAAAGCAAAAATTAGCTGGGTATAGTGGCTTGTGCCTGTAGTCCCAGCTACTCTACAGGCTGAGGCAGGAGGATCACTTGAGCCCAGGAGTTCAAGCCTGCAGTGACCTATGATCGGACCATTGTATTCCAGCCTGGGTGACAGAGTTGAGACATGAGACCCCGTCTCAAAAAAAAGAATACTGAATTTGGAAGAAATATTACTACTTTTATGTAACCATTCATCAAAGGTCAAACAGATTAGCATGATGATAACTACCTCAAACAAAGAAATTTCTGTTAGAGTCTACTAAAGCTAGTAAGGAGACTTAAGTCATTGCATTGGTCAGGAGTATTATTTTATTAACTGCCTCCTAAAAAGCTCCATCAGTGACTAGATTTAAAATTTCTATTATTTTTCAATTTACTTGAAGGAAAAGCAGATATATACTGTATACAGTAATATTCCCACGGAATGCCATGAAATCAAACAAGTACTAAAGTAGTACCACAAAAAAATCTAAATGATTCCCATTGTCTAGTATTGATCTATATAAAAGGAATATGAAAAAGAATTAACACATTGCCACTCTCAGCTAAGAGCAATACATAATACAAATAAACATTGTTTTTTGGTTTCATCTAATGAAGACCATATAAAAAATTATGGGCATAAAAATAATTACTTGTCAAATTCATAAAACCTGCCTTTTAGATTGTTTTGTACATATTTTTACCTCTTAATTAATGGGCAAATAATATGACTGTATAACCCTCTCTTATATGACTGGTTAAGCTTTTCTTTGAAAAAATTTGTAGGTTTCAAAGTCCAAATCCTGTTACTCAGTTTTCCTTTCTTTTCTTCTCATCTAAATACATTTAAACACAGTAGTGAGAAATTTATTTAGATTCTGCCTACTATAAATAGTACTGTGCCTTAATCCTATAAAACACATCACTTATAAAGGTCTGAAAATTATTAATCTACAATTATAATTTTGGGACATAAGTTTATTGTCTAAGGCAAATCTCAGGAAAATAAGCTTGGTAGTTTAGTCAAAGTTCTTTTATTTGGAAAAATTATCTACTACTTCCAAAATACTTAAATCCAGAAACAATGCCCTTCTTTAAAAGGAGTATGCTATTCACCTCAAATAAAACCTAGTAAGAAAAAATGATTCATGAATTAACACTCCATAACTGAATTTGTAATTCACACATAATGGTATCACTACCGCAGGTATGAACCCTGCAGAGACTCTGTCTCTCAATAGTTGTATAACTTGGATAAGCTCCTAAACCATATTAAATTTCAGTTTCAGTTCTAACATGAAGGGGTTGGAATAGATGATCTCAAAGGACTTACTTAGATCTGTATTCTTGTGATTCTATGAAAATGAACATATACTTCATTGACACTGAAGTATAGTTCTCCAAATCCTCTGCCATTTCAGCCTTTAAAATTCTTATGATCTACACAACTAAGTTGCATTTGAAAAAATGTCACTTCAAATTAATACCTGTTAGTAACCATAAGGATTGTCCTCTTGTTTCCAGGAATAGCACAGTGGTATTGATAGGTCTCTCCTTCTAATTTTTTGACATGATTCTGAAAGGGAAACAAGACTCAAGATTTGGGAAGTATGTGCAGTCAAACAGTATTTACAATACCATATATTAGCTAATTATAACAATAGTGCTAGGACAAAGTTTATTAGAAACAAAAGTACAATTCTACGTATTGGCACATGAAGCTAGAAAAATATTCATAGCATGTGTATAAATTAACTTCCACTGTTGCATTAAAAGAAAAAGGTATACTAAATGCTTACCAAATTATCTTCTTAAAAAATGCATTTTGTTCTATAGTAACTTAGAAATTTTAAAGTATCTACCAGAAATAATTATACATTTTAATTGAATAACAAACACATGCCAATATAAAACTACTACATTAACATTATAGGGGTTCTTAAACAGAGATCCACGGGAGAACTTTGGAGTGGGTCTATGAACCACCTGACATAGAATATAAAATTGTGAAAATGTGGTTCTGCAACTTTTTTTAGAGGACAGTTCATGTTTTTCACCAAACTTTTTGAAAGAGTCTGTGGTCCCTCTCAAGGTTAAGAACCACTGATTTACACAGAGGTAGACATTATACATATAATAAAATTCTAAGATAACTGATGTTTAATGTTTTTGAACATTTGGTCTTATAGATTAATCATGCATTGATGAGTTTATTTCTATATCAAACCATATTTCTGATAGAAAAGAAAATGTAATGACATTATTAATATGGACATAAAGAATTTCTAAGATTTCAAAGTAGCTGGCACAATTTATTTCTAAAGCCAAATACAAGCGTAAAATAATTCAAGTATGAATAGTAGCCCATTAAAATACATTTATTTTCTTTTTCAACTGTCTCAAAACTATTGTGACTTGAATTAGTCAACACACATTAAAAAACAAGAGATTTTATAATGAATGCTAATGAAACAGTATTAACATCTATAATGCATGATTGAAAATCAGACAATATATATGAAAATACAAAACATAAACATACTGAATACATTAAGACTTTAACATTTTATAACCAAGACTATAACACCAATATTAAAAGGATAATATAATCAATATAATCACAAGCAAAGAAAGTACACTTGATGTCATTATTTCAATGCTTGAATATACATTTTTAAAAGATACGTGGTTCCCAGTCATTCTGTGACATTTACAAAAAGCCACTAAAAGAAGAGGAATCCACAAAGAAGAAATGGGATCTCATCTTTAGAATGAGTCTTCTAAAGAAGAGAGCAGATTTCATCGCTATAGTTACTTGTTTCACAGTTCATCTGTGTGAATTACCTAAAATCTTCTGATATTTATGTCTCAATTTCTTCAAAGAGAAAATGAGAGAAGATCATAATAATTTAGTGCATTCTCAGGCTGAAATTTAAATATGTTAAAATATCTAGATTTGAGATACAATACCAGAAATACTACCCACTTTTTATCTTGTATATATTTTCATTAGTTATCAGGCTATTGTGCTTCAAGCCATTGAGAGCTTTTAAAGTACATTCATCACCATAATACATTTTAGAAAACCTTGTTCTCAGCACTACTAAAACACCATTGCATTCTAGGATTCAGATTAAGATATTCAGTCACTGAAAGCAACAGACAACCAGATTAGTTGATAAAATGTTCACTCTCCCTTCTCATAATGCAACTTAAGGAATTTAACAATACTTTGTAAAAGCCCTTTACCTAGTAATTCAATTTTTTCAAATAAATTCTAAGGAAATAAATATGATATAAAAAAGCAAAATGTATAATGATGTTTATCATAGCATTATTACTGTTAGTAAAATAACAGAAACAACTGTAATGTCAAGAATTAAGAGTCACCAACTAGACAATGTACGATTACTTCAATAGATGGTAATTGTGAGAATTAAAAATGTCAATGAAACATTTCTAAGAACATAGAAAAATTTAACTAAAAAGAAAAAGGAACACCATTTTAAATACTGTATGATCATAAGTATGTGAACCAAAATAAATATGAAATAAAAAACAGGCTATATATACATAGATACATATATATATGGAGAACAGAAGTAGACAGTATATCCTAAAAAAAGTAGAGAGTATATAATTTAGTAACTCTCAAAGCTGAGTATTAAAGAATACAGAGAAATACTCAGTAGAAAAACAAAATGGGCATCAAAACATCTCCAAATGAACAGTTTAGGATGTGCCCATATTACAATAAGGGCTAGGAGGACATAATCATACACCCTGGTGCTCCTTAATATTTCTATGTTTTGTTATACTTGGACACTTAAGGATAGAAAGCTTATTTCTTTTGTATATATCAGTAAATAATCTAAATAATCAATAAATACTTCTTACTCCATTAACTGATCAGAGCAAGATGGGCAAAAGACGAAATAGCCTAAATTTCTTAATTATCCATGTCTGCAGTTGCCGCCCTTTGAAAAAACTACTGAGTCTTCTCAATGTATAACTATTCTATTTCTTCCAGTAATTATAATAATACATTAAAGTCTAAAAGTCTGATATCTTACCAAAAACTAATGAATCAGACAATATGACTATATCTAGCTAAAATAACAAAAAGTTTCTTGATGTTTTGTGCTTATTGACACAGTTGTAAAAAAAGAAATCACAGGAAAAGGTTAATAACATAAAAAGCTAAACAAAAAGTAAGCAAGCAATAAGTAAAGGGAAAAATCTTAATGAGTTCTAGGAATTCCCAAAAGTCTCATTAAAGCAGCAATATATCCAGGAAAATTTTTAAAATGTCACTTTAATCAAAAAATCTGAGGAAGGGTAACTATCAGTAATGATTTAAGACAACACCTTGAATTAGTTATTGTGCTTGATTCCCACAGAAAACTATACATGCAGTGACATTTTTGCCAACCATCAATATGTAGGCACAAGAAAAGTTCATCAGTTACTCTTAATATTTACATGTTTTGTTACACTAGGTCCCTTAAGGACAGGGTCATTTCTTTTGTATATCTACCATAGGCTAGTCTTTGGATGTCATTCTTTCCTCTTTCAAGTGCTTGTTTTAAATATAAACTGCTCTATTTATTATTTTGATAACTATGGTTTTCAAAATAAATAATGCAACTGAATAGTTGTATGTTAACAGTTTCATTCTCTTCAAATACACAACACATTCAGTGTTGGTTTCAATTTTGGGGAGAAGCATCAAAGTTGCTAACTAAGACGCTGCTAAATCAAATTAAACATTTCCATTATTTATTTTAAAAAAGAAAGTAAAACATAACTTACTTTGAGAATTAACTATGGGGGCACTAATTTCAAGATGATAATTATTTTTATTCTCATTAAGATAAGATCTCATTAAGATCTTTTTTAAGAATTTCTTCTCTAACAACTTAAAAGCAAAAAGGGTTTATAAAAATAAAGAGATCTATATATTCAATTTGCCTAATTATATGTCCTACTTCTATTTACATTAATTAAACTAATAATTATGAAATAAGAATAACAAGGAGATTCAATTTTTCAAAAGCATAAATGCTAAAGGCTGAGAATGTATATAACAATTATAAAATGACTGTCGTTTATTTAGCAACATTATCAAAGGGTTAAAGAAAAAGAGAGATTGAGGAACATATCCTTAAAATTCACATGCCAACTATTGTTTGAGCAACTGACACTTCAATTATTAAAACATATGCCCAATTAGTAGTCCCCCATAGTTTGAGCATATTTAGAGTGACCTGTGAAACAGAAAGCTACGTATTAATAATTCTATCATTAGGACTCACAAACCAAAACAACACATTCACTAGACTGGACATAGTAATTGTCCTGGTCTTCAACTACCTGAAATGCACATGAACACAATAAGAAAGGATAAAATTTGCAAATTGATAGGAAAAGTATCCACTTCTGAGCTCAATCAAGTTTTTCACCCACTAAATAGTGGAGAGAATTGATTTCCTGCACCCTTTAATCTTTTACACTGATTTTATTCCCGGACAGTATGACTAGAAATACCACCATTATTATTTGTCATCAAGTCACTACTATAAAAAGTTCAGAAGGAGGTGAGAGTTGTGAAGAAAATTTCATGAAAATTGACAATTTAATTCACACACAGTAAATACCACAGTTTGCTTTGATTTTTAAGGATGAAATCAAGTAGTAGTATAGGAAACATTTACTCCTGTATTTCCAGTTCTTGCTGTGTAGGCAGAAAAACAAAGAAAATAAAGTTAGAAGCATGCAGAATGATTTTAAAATGTAGTCATATACAGTAAAAACCAAAGGCAATGAACAATTAAGAGTCATTTAATTTTACAGTTCAGGTAGAAAAATATTAATAAATTTCTTTTGAGGGAAAGCCAGTCATGAAAGAATAGCAATTTATATATGTATATATTACCTAAATACAATAAAGATAAAACTAAAATAAAAGCAAAAAAATACTTAAGTTTTTTTTTAAGGTTTAACCAGATGATAGTAGTATACCATCTTTTTTTCTCTCCTCTAGTTCTATTTACCAAAATAAATCTAAATTTACAAAGTAGTACAAATAAATTATTTGGGAGAAATGGAAGCAGTGAAATTCCAACAATTAGCTACAAAGCAGGAAGCCAAAATTAACAATGTAAACTAAATGAGCTATCATAGAAATAGTGATACAACCTATGGCTTCTTTTACCATTGTCTACTCTGCACGAAAAACGCCTTGCTCCTGTGCAGAAAAAAATTATCAGTTATTTCCTCTGAACATGTTACACTAAAATAAAAAAACAAATAAATAATCAGATTCTACTCTACAAATCATGTGTAATCCTTCAAAGAAGTTTATGACTCAGGAACTTTAAGAACCACCTATGAAATCCTGGACCTAGAAATCTTCAAAATTCAATTTCACTCCTGACCATGAAGAACAGAATTTACCTCAAAAAAGTCATGGCCCTCAGATTCCTGTCTGTCGTAAGGACGAATAATGCCATCTTCATGGATCAGGCGAGGGGGACGGAGGCTAGACACTTCTTCAGTTGATTCTGCCGCCCTAAATAAGGCATCAGTGTAAGTGTAAGAAAAGTGTGAGAATCTGACTCCAAGCTCCCCACCATTTTCTAAAAGAAAACAAAATGTCAAAATAGGAAAAGCAGGGACTAGGTCATCTATTCTTCCCATTTTTGGTGTCTAGCACCACACCTGGCATACAATAGATACCAATAAACATTTGTTGAATAAAAGAGAAACTGAGCCACTAAAAAAGTGTCTTTTCTTATTCAATTCTGGTGGCCCTCTACCTCATGAAGCTATCATAGCTTTCAATTTGACTTTAAGATTCTCAAGAGCAGCCAAAGTATCTAAACAATTTATGTACTCCTACCAACAATTAGCACACAGACCCAGACCTTGCATAGTATTCAATTACCTCTGGATGCCTTGGAAGGTACTGCTGGCCATATCTATGATTCCACCAGTCGGACGAGCCACAGCACCCACAAGCCCTTTTCCAATTCCTTTAAAGAATCCAGCAGCTCCTTCCTTTTTGGCACCTTTGGAAAACCAAGGACAATGAATGTATAAAGATATTTTAAAACAAACACGCTTGAACTCAACAAAAACCTGAGCCAAATACTGAACTGTTTTACCCAGGAAGCTTGAAAAATTTGGCTTTCTAAAGAACTTAAATTTAATCCTATCATGATAAAATAGTGGTGCTCAAAGTGTGTCAAAAATGCAAATTCTTGGGTCCCACCCCAGAACTACTGAATCAGAAACTCTGGCAGTATGGCCAGCAATCGGTGTTTTAATAAGCACTCTAGGTAATCCTAAGGCATGCTCAAGTTTGAGAACTACTGATCTAAGAGTTTCATCAGTACCTGTAACTGGAAGGTCTAGGGACTGACCATAAACATTCTCTTTTTCTATGCTGACCATCAGAAGATTTTTAAAAAATATAACATCTACTTTTTAAAAAATATAACAACCATATTGAAATATAGTAATAGTTCACATACCATAAAATTTATGCATTAAAGTATACAAATTACTTTTTAGTATATTCAGACTTTTATAACCATGGCCACAATCAATTTTAGAAAATTTGTATCATCTCAAAAAGAAATCATATGTACATTAAAAATCAATCCCCGGCCGGGCGCGGTGGCTCACGCCTGTAATCCTAGCACTCTGGGAGGCCGAGGCGGGTGGATAGCTCAAGGTCAGGAGTTCGAAACCAGCCTGAGCAAGAGCGAGACCCCGTCTCTACTACAAATAGAAAGAAATTAATTGGACAACTAAAAATATATAGAAAAAAAATTAGCTGGGCATGGTGGCGCATGTCTGTAGTCCCAGCTACTCGGGAGGCTGAGGCAGAAGGATCGCTTGAGCCCAGGAGTTTGAGGTTGCTGTGAGCTAGGCTGATGCCACGGCACTCTACAGCCCGGGCAACAGAGTAAGACTCTGTCTCAAAAAAAAAAAAAAAAA
>CAUYRT010029284.1:0-21443 GCA_963574885.1 Lepilemur ruficaudatus
ATCTTTTTTTTAATGCATATACGTTTCAAGAGAAACATGTCAAGTCAGTGATATTTTAATGTTAGCTTTACTCAGTAGCTCATCACTAGGAACAGAGGGAGGGCTGGGGCAACCCAAGAGCACTAGATGCTTGGCAAGGAGCAGAGGCATTTACCGAAGGAAAAGCAAATCAAAAACAGAGAGAGAAGGATCCAAAGTCACACTTGGCAGATTTCAGAATTTTGCCCTTGCCTTGCCCTGCAATGTAAATTGGCTTTCTGATGAGAAACACCATATTTTTGCTATGTAGGACTCCTCTGGTGAATGTTGACATGGTGGCTGCACCGACTCTAGCAATCTCTTATCCTTTATAATTCTTTTAATTCTCCTGGGACACTCAAAGTTTAAGTGACTTGTTTAGGTTTCCCTGGGTAGGCCTGGTAAAGATTTTTAGAATTGAATTGGTTGGAGGCAGGTCTTCTGACACCCAAAGCCAAGCTCTCTTAATGGCTTTTCCCGCCATTTCCAAAGCTACCTTTCAGGTTTTTACCCCAGTGTAAAGCCTCCCTCCAGAACCTTCGAAAGGTCCTGTTGTTGGTGAGGGGTTACAGCACCATTTATTTCTTTAGGAATCTTTCGTAATTTTGCTTAGTTATTGTATCCGTTTTCTAAAATTGGATCAGCTGTTTTCCTTTATACACCCTTCTCTCGTATTGTATACTTTCTAAAAAATAGAAGTGATTCCCAGAACTTGGCAACACATGGCAAACATTTGATGTGTTTCCATGACTTTTATCCGGGGGCATCTATATCTCACCTCAGCATGTGTTAATAAATTATGAATAGGTGCTGATTTTTAGCTGTTAGTTTTTAAGAAAAACTTGTTAACCATTTATGATTACTTTAATGAAGATAAAAATGAAAAAAATCAGGCCTTTCTATATTATTAGCTTGTAAAGATTATTTGTTCAACTGTAAAATGGGCACTCATACACATCGAGACGTGTGTGGAACCAGGTTTGTGATCAGGGATCAGATCGGTGCTGAGGACAGTGGTGCATGTATCATTCTAGACCAATGCTGCCAGATAATTTTGAGTCACAAAAGTGAGGATTTGAGGCTGTGTTTCTAACAAAGTTCCTACTAGGAAACATTCCTGCCTGCTTTAACTTCTCAGTGATTTGGTATCTATGGAGATTATCCAGTCTGATTTAAAGTGAATCAGTATTAAATAAGTGTAAGAAGATGGAAAGGTCACTATAGTCCTGCAAATACCTTCTCTCTTCCAAGAAGAGAGGGGGTAAGGAGAGAAACTCTTTCCTTTGACAGTCAGGGAATAAATATTTTGGCACAGAGAGGCATAAGCATGTCCCTCTTCTGTACAATTTAATTAGGAAGACTGGAATTTAAATTTGTGCCATTCATAGAAAAAGAGCTAAAAGTAGAAACAATGCTATTACCATTTTAAAAAGTTTTAGTATTACATTGATTCCATGCACTCTTGTGTCAGCAGAGCCAAAATATAAAGTTTTCATCATTTAGCTGAAAGCAAAAGAAGAAATCTATCTGAGAGGTTAAGAAGACTCAGTACAGACAGAAGGAAGGTGTAGCTGTAGCAAAAGGTAGATAATAGAGTCAGTCTCAAATGGGCAAACGATTTTCTGTTACCTGTTATTCCTGATTCAAAAATAAAGGAGACATGATTTTAAAACAAAGTGAAAGAGACAAAGGAAATTTTCAAAAGCCACACACCCAATATTCCTAGTAGGGAACATGCTACCAGTCACGTCTAGAGAAACGTTTTAGAAAGGTTTTGGAAATTTACGTTAGTACTTAGTTCTGAGTCCAACCAGTGGAAACAACACAAACTCTTAATTCTTATATTCTAGGTAACACATTCGCCATTCTGTGATTTTTGAGACTATCTTTTCTTGTTCTTAAAATCATTTGACATTAGCAATTATTAAGAGTAAAATATTACTTTGAGCTAAAGCTTTTTTTTTTTTCTTAAGTTTGAGAGCTAAATAAAGTTAAATCAGAGAGAAATGTAGGCAATTCTTACAAGCATCTGAGGTGTAAAGGTCATTTCTAGGAGTGCTTGCATTGATGTTAGGCTCACAGGGTTAAGAATTATAATGAAAGGAAAACTCCATACTTGATATCACAGGTACAACTAGCCTACTGCGTACAACTGGACACAGGTCCAAAAATCAAATGTCACATGTTAAAAAAAAATCAAGCGGCACTGAGCTTGTAATGTATATTTTATTTTGCACAAGCTTGCATATATACTGCACATACATTCAGTTTAAGAGGAGATGGAAGGCACACAAGGCAATTGGACTACTGTATCCTTTAAGTGGTACAAAGCAAAAGGTAAAAGTTTGGAGAGTATACAAAAGCTTAAAACACACAAAGTAAAACCCCTTTCCCACCCTCCCCACAATTTTTTTTTCCTGTTTTGAAATTTAGTAGCTGCCAAACTAAATTTTTTACTTTTACTTTAAAATCAATTGTCTACTGCACCTTTTTATTTTCTTTTTAATATGGACAGGGAGTCTCATTGTGTTTATCATATCAATTAATATTACAGTACATCCTTGGTAATACAAAATTGTACACCTTCATCAAATAAATTAGGATAAATTAAACCAATAAATTATGCAAAGTCTTCAGAACAATAGACAACAACAAAAATCCACAATTGAAATTGCCTCTAGCTAAAAAAAAAAATCAAAAATTGACTTTATCAGTTCAGTTATTGTCCTATATTCAAATCAAAGGGTCTTTATTACAAAAAAAAAAAGAGCTTAATAATGCTATTTACAACATATTGCTAAATAATATAAAGGCAGTGTTTTGTCACGGTTTATACTATATACACATGAGAAATGGCTGGGACAGTATTGAGGGAAGCCACGACCTTTGATTCCTCTAGGTAGTGCTGAGACCAACCCCAAATATATTTTCTTCTACTTCTAAATTTGAAGTGGTAATACACAATTTTAAAATGCTTTATCCCCCTACATGGAGGAATTAGATATTTAAAAAATACAGAATGAATACATTTTCACAAAAGAAGGCCAGCTCGTTTGCCTTTTCTGTTTCTGTGTGTGCATTTTGGGGGAGGAGGGTGTTGTATTTGAGAGAGGGCTCAGTTGAAAAGACTCAAAGTCCAGATGCTTCCAGATTCTGTTATATTCTTAGAAGGATAATTATAAGAAGATGCAAAGGTTAAATACCAGTTTTTATCCCAGCTCTGAATATGAGCATTTTAGTTTTAGTTTTTATAGATGGTTTACAACCAACAGATCTACAGAAAACAAAACTGCATTTCCTTCAACATAACATTTAAGTGCAATACAGTAACTGCTTACTCATATAAACCAGTTACATTTTTTAAGGGGAGCTTTTTGAAAACAATGCTTCTTGTAATTTGCAAACACAGAGTTTGTACCAGAAGGGAAACATTTGTACTATTCACACCAATGAATACGCTATAATATACATGGCAAAGAGATTCTGCACTGTCTTCACATATACACTGTTTCTTTCAGGGGAGTCTGTAAACCACTTTTTCTTGCATGAATTTATGATTGCTTCTGGGAGACATCCTATTTTGAATGCCCCTACATCTTTAGCTTTATGACTTAATATTAACCTGTACGATGTGTGTGTGTGTGTGTGTGTGGTGGGGGGATATTTACTAAATGCCTTCATGTACATAGAAAAGAAATTTCATAAATGTACAGAAACTGCATTGCCCTTGTCCTTGACATGTGATAAAAGAGACTGTTATCTTTTAAAAGTAGAGAGCAGGATTTCCAAGAATGCTTTCAACTGTCTATACAGTCACTGTAGTGTTCCTAATAAATTCAACAGATGTTGTGAGAATGTAGTTATTTATTAAAATCTCATGTCTTACGTAACAACAGCCATGAGGTTAAATATTTACATTGCTTTATAAAAGTTCCCCTCTTGCTTTAGTGTTTCTGTTTTGCTCTTTTTTTGTTGTTTTAACATTTTTTTAAATGATATTCACCCACATCCCTAGTACAGTAACAAAGATTCTGCAAACATAAAACACTTTAATTAAATAATACTCGCGGAGGCACAAAGCAAACTTCAGGAGTATGTGGGTGAACATTTACTTAAATAATTACTACATTCTAACATCTTCCACGTGTTTTACCATTTAATGTGAAACGTCCTCATTAAACAGCCAGAGATACAGTAAGAATTAAATGTTTTGTTGCAAATAGAACATTCTTTCCACAAAACATAACAAATGTCTAAAATAGGTTCTTAAATCTAGATAGGAAAAGGTAAGCTTTCCACTTCACACGCATATATATATATGTATATTTTTACATGTGTGTATATGTGTGTATGTGTTTTAATGTTCACACACCTGCACACACATATATAGCACATGGTATGAAATATTGCTTCTATACTACTTTTCATTAGGCTAAGAAAACACAAGATTTGCACCACAGTTACAAAAAATTGGCTTCTACAAGAATTTTCAAAACTCGAATGCTGCTCAAACAATTGAGGAAAAAATAATTTGCGGTATCAAACTGTTCTAAAAATTCTCTTCTTCAAAAACGTATTCTCCCGCTTTGTTTTAAAAAGACACAAAATATGCATAGCTATCAACGTTATGTCAAACAGCCAGAAAAAAAATCTAGTGTTTATTGCAGCTGTAGTAATTGGAAATAAAGTCAAAAAGATGAAATCGAAAGCCACAGAAGGCACAAGAACAATTGTACTTGTGGGAAAAAACTGGTATTTTGAAGGATTTTTAAAAATCCCCCCCGCTGGTGCATTTTAGGTCTAGGCACAGACTATAACCTCAAGTGTATACGCAAAAATAATTTAGGGTTAGCAGAAAATAAGGGGTCGTGTGGTATTTCAACATGGACTTTAGACTTGCTTTTTCATATGTAAACTGTCCCTCATTCTTCACGCTCCCACCACAGAAAGTTAACTTTCTCCCAAGTAGCCAATTTTCACTTGGTGAGTGTTGAGCTAAGATTTGAAAGGTGGTGATTAAAAACAAACAAACAAACAAAAACTGTTCTATAGGAGTTTTGAGAGACAGGCTTTTGCCATTTTCCAATGCACTGGGAGGCACAAGATTTTATGATTGTAAAAGGGGAAAAAAAAAAACACCTAAAAGCAAAGTCATAGAGTTCTATTTTCAGAACAAAGAGGTGAGTTTATACTCACGCTGCAGTTTCTATTCTGAAATAATTTCTATGCCTCGGTGAACATTGAGAGGAAATTATCAGTAGATAAATGCATCAACATTTGGTTGTGAACACATACTTTTGCTTAATTTGCCTATTTAAATTAGAAAGGCAGGAGAAAATAAGATTAAAAATCCAAATAAGTCTGGAATCAAAACTGAACTTGCCCCAGATCAAAAAGATACCTAGCAATCTGTCTACATAGGTGAATACACTACAGCTTTGCCTTTTACCTTGCAAATGGCAACACGATGTTGATAAAAATTACATGGAACATCAAAGACCCAGTTGTGTACTGACATGAACAATGAGAGTCATACTCTTTCAAACACAGCAAGTCAAAAGAGTGTGACTACACGTTGAGATTGCTTCCTTACTTTGTGCTGATTGGATTTTTCCCCCACTCTATTCCAATGTAATGATTACCCAAAGTTTTTTTTTTTTTTTTTTTTTTAAAGCAAGCCAGAAAAATAACAAATTGGATGTAATGACCATGCATTGTGTAGGAGAGTGTGAACTGGGAGATGTGTTTGGCCTCGGGAGCAGAGTGAAGCTGTCGGTGCCCAGCCCGGGCCACCGCCCACTCTGTCCACACTGAGAGGGCCTGTTAGTCTCCTGAATGATGCAGAGCACCATAGGACTGCACCATTTAATTTAAAGTCAGCAGGTTTTAAGGCTTTGTGCTGACAATAATTGCGTTCATACATTCCTGTCCATCAGCAGAATTTATAAATGACGTTGAATTACAGCAATCGGGTCAGCTAGTCAGTCACATGGGTCAAAACCTGTGCTCTCCAAAGTCAAATGTAATTTTTATAAAAATTAAGGGAAAATGGCATTTATGTTCTATATGTTCTAAATACCAGATTTGTCACTGTGTCATTTTAGGAGGTGTATATCAAATAACCTAAGAGGAAGGAGGGGTCTGGGGAAAACACTATTAGAATGAACAATGAATTCTTACTGCATCTGCACACAAAAACCCGTCTAAGAAAAGAACAAGTGTGAATGCCATATGATTTTCTAAATGCAAGTATGGGACATTGTACATCACTGAAAAACAGGAAAAGAAAAAAAGGAGAAAGAGGAGAACCATTGAAGAAAGCATAAAATAGCAGCTAGCTTTCTTATGTGTGCTGAAATTGTGTCTTTTGGGTTAACCCCAAACTTTCTCATGCTATACACTCTTCTCACATTTTGGTCAATACTAGCTTCTGAATTAGAAGAGGCATTATCATTTGCTTTAAAATGCTATATCTAAAATGAAGAAACGCTTAATTAGACTGTCATCACTTAGAACACCCATGAGGGTAGTGTGGAATTGTATATGAAAATAGGTTCTTCTCATATGCGAAGATCACGTCAGTGAACAGTTGTCAACAAACTTCTAGTGTAGGCAAGAATCTTATGGTCAAGTTGGGATTTCTTTATTCCTTACTGTAGAAAGATATTCAGAAAACAGTGTTTTAGGAAAAAAAGGTGTTAATTAAATAGAAATAATAATCCTGTTAAGCATATAAACAACGTTGAGCAGAGTAAATTTGAAACTTATGTGCCTTTTAATATCTGAAGCAAAATAAATTGAAAATGAAAACAAGTTATAGGGTTTTTTTTTTTTTCCTATGAAGAATGATATCAGCTCCCTTATTTGGAAGAAGAACCTACTGTAAAGTTTAGACAGGTGGCTAGACCAGGTATGAATTTCCAGTCTCATCTTGAAAGAGTCAGTTTTGTGCAAAATTGCTTTGCCTTCCATAAGAAACTGGTACTAGTTTGGGGGTGCTTGTCATTTCACTTAGGAAAGGCTTGACAGTTAGCGATTGTTTTTCTTTTAGGCCTTTTGGGGAACTTTTGCAAAGTGAGCTGCTCATCTGTCATCGGCATTACTTTCAAACATGTAAGAAAAAGCTACTCATTGCGTTCAAACCAAGCAAGATATTTAAGTGTATGAAGTGGTTTCATTGAGTTTTCAGACCTTCTCAGTCGTAAAAACAAGAGACACATCACCGTCTGTAGAGTCGTGCTGTGTCATGGGTTTTCCTCGGCCAACCGCCATTTGCAATAAGCCATCAATTAAGCGGACGCATCGCTCGCAAATGCCTTTCCTTGCTAATATGGACTTGACACACGCCAACATTCTTTTTCCCTGAAAATTAACCCTATTTTAAGTCTCCAAATGTTAAGGGCCTTGGGCAAAAGTAAACTAAAGGCGGAAGGAAAATAACCATCCCCTTTCCATGGAAAACAAAAGGAAATGAGGGAAAGATGATGAGGAGGAATTACCAGCTGATTTCAGAACATATCCATGCCTCCCATACACATATATATGAAATCAAAATCTAGACACATATAACTTGGACATCCAAAGGGGACTGCTACTATTCATACATTCAGAAAGAGTTGTTGAAATTTCTACTCATGAAGCAGCTCTTGTAGGCAGTTCGGGGATTTGAAAATCTCAGGGACTTCACTATCCAGCTTGCAGATAACCTTGTATATGGCCTTCTTCCAGGAAGGATCAACATCTTTGCCTGCGATAATGGCATTGAAAAACTCCCGTAATGTGATCTGTGCAACTTCCAGGAATCTCTCTGGAACCTGCTGATACAAGGAGACAATGGCATTAATAAAGTTTTCAGTTTCAAGTCTATGGTTCTTCCAAGGAAACTGAGCTAAGAAAGGGGCTTACACGGCACCTGCATTTTCTAAAAATGGCCAGCCTTTACTCTCTTATGTAAAGTCGTTATATATAGTAGCATTGTGATGTGGGGTTGACAGCTTTGTAGAGTTTTCGAAACAGACCTGTGCAAAGGATCCACGCAGACCTACTGAAAAGCTAGGATTTCACCGTGAATACTACGGTAGAAAAAGATGTGACTGTTTGAATTCCTCACTTCATTAAATAGGTACATTTCAGAAGAAAGTCTCCAGTTAATTTTTCAGAATTCAAATTATTTTTCCTTTTGATTTTCATTATGAAAACAAAATGTGTTCTCAAAATAAGATAATAAATAACTGGGTTTCTTTATGAACTTTTACACTTTACATGAAGAAAATCATCTAAAATCTCAGGTTCCTGTTTGTCTCAGAGGATTGTTGACTCAAATGCTAAATAGTATATTGAAGTAATCTGCAGGATAAAGTACTCTGCATACATAAAGGAGATAATGGTATTAACATGAAGTCACTAAAAATAACATTTAAACTGAATCCTAAAATACTACATCAGAAACTACCTTGAGATTAGAATTGCTCCATAAGAGAGTGATTTATGCAGCTGATAAGAATAATAAAAACTAATGTCTATTGAGTGCTTACTATGTGACAGACACTGTGTTATGTGTAATGTGAGTTATAGTATTAATTCTCCCATCTCTCTCTGAGCTGTTGTCCCAATTATACAAGAAACTGAGGCTCAGAGAGATCAAGGGAATTGTTCAAGGTCATTATATTACAAGAGAAACATTTCCCAAATATTCTTTTTAGAATCACTATTTGTTAAACCGTTTCTTTCACAGAAATTAATATGTACGTGTGTTTTGTGTATGTGTATGTGCAGGTGTGTGTATGTGTGTATTCTCTTAATTGTTCATTTAATAGTCTGATCTCTTGAGTAGGGAAAGCAGTAGCTATGATGTACTTATTTAGCATTCTTTGTAAGTTACTCATAGCAAAGCGCGGCCTATCTTTCCCCACACCAACGTAAGAGATTCACAGAATAATTCCATGAACTCATAATTTTCCAAGCACACACTGACACTTAGTAGATTTCTTTTAGTGGGGCACTTATGCATTAGTAATGTTTTATTTTTACATTAAGTGCAGACATATGAGGACATAAATGTATCGTAGTTGTACGTGTAGACAGATGTGTCTACACATATATAAGAGATGAAAGATTTTTAGCTCAGTTCAGACATGCCGCTGCGGTAAATAAAAGGGAGGTATTATGTTAAACATGTGCCATCCCTTTCTCCTTACCTTTTCTCAATTGGAGCAATGGACCTTTTTATGACAGTAACTGGTAAAGAAAACTAGAATAATCATCAGACATCCCTGTTTTTCACATTCAAAACTGGACAAAGAAGTGCACTGCTCCCAAAGGGAAGTCGATTGTCTTTTATAAAGAAACCTAATAACTCCCCAGAAAAAAATAAAAGGGCTCCCCTTTAGGGACAATCAGAGTCTTAAAAAAGTAAGAATTTTGAGCAGCTCTTCCCAAACACTTTGACCCTGGCCCATATTTCAGGACGTAGTTCCCACTGCTGCCTGGAAATTCACCCAAATGGGCTCTTCATCCCCCGTGGATATGCAAACCCAGACACCCCAACCGCCATTGCCTGCTGATAATGCATGTGGATTTTCCACAAACCTTTGGTGATTTCCCCTAAAATGCCCTGGATACCTGAGTATTTGTTGGGGGAGAGCTTAGCCCTCTAACTCACCTTCTACCAATAAACAGTTATTAAGCAGGCTTTTTGACTCCTCTCCCCACCTCCCCCCTAAAATAATCCTTCACATTTTATCGAACGGGCATGACTGAGAGATGAACTTGGCTGGAACACAGCTAAGCAGTGCAACCACCCACTCTAACTGCTTGGTTTGGGAGCTGTTAGCCAAATGCCACAGAAACATAACCATAGGCGTTTATTAAAATAAACATTTCAAGAAGTGTGGTTTCACTGGCCATGGGCAACAGAGCCTCGACTTTGGTCTGAGTTCCTTGAACGCTCAGGAGCGCAGCATGGCGTTGCAGAGAGCTCCAAGGGATGAAAGGTGTGGGCAGCTGCTCCCAGGAAGCCCGAGAAGGCCGGAAGCCCCGCCCACCCCAGGAGCGGCTCCGGAGGTCTGGGGCGCCAGGACCAAGGGAAGGGGGGCAGTGATGGAGACTGTCAGAGGAGGGAGAGACATCTAGAACAACATCAGCACCAGAGGAGGGAGGGAAGTGTAGTTCTAGAATTTCCCTGAGACCAAATCAAGGTAACTTCTTTGGGGGTTGGGTGCAGCCTCTACCTCATTATTTTTATAGCTCACCATGCTTGTGAATGGTTTTTAGTGGGTTCTACCCTGTTTTGAACATTCATTTCTTGTGGTAGTCATCATAAGCTGTCCTGTATCATTTGTTTTTCTGTTTGTGTGTTGATGGTATTTTTCACCTGCTTCTATCTAGTCTCAATTGCCTTGTCACAAGGTGTCTTCAGATAAGGAGGCACGGTTCCCACTCTTTGTGTCCCCCAAAATGCCTGGCGGAGTATCTTTTGCAAAGTCATTTGATAAATATTTGACAAATAATGAGATTTTTGCCTCTGCTTTATGCCATGTTGGTCTAGAGTAGCAGTTATAGTCTTCCTCAATACTTAAATAAAGGAAGCTTAAAATAATGATATAATAAGGTAGAATTTGAAGAGTTGGACTAGATCTCAGAAATCATCCCTTTATAGATGAAGAAACTGTCAGAAATTCTGAGATTCTGTGAGGTGAAGAAATTATGAAATAAAGAGACGCATGTGAAATATGGTATCTCCCCATTAAACCATGCTGGCTCACTTTTAATGTTTTTGTGTGTTTTTTTTAATTTTAATTTTTTAGCAATTTCAACTGTTTATATAAGGCATCAAAACCTTGACAAATTGTGGATCTGTAATCTAGAAAAACCAAAGAGGAGCTAGTAACTTCAACATACATGAGAATAGTATAAAAGATTCCCAAGAGGAGACTTTGGTTATTGGTTTAGGTTGGGGAAGGGATGAATTCTTTGTAAACAAATGAGATGGCTTTCTAATTCAGTGCTTACTTTGAGGCAATACTCATGCAGTAGACTGGGGTGGATAAAAGAAAGTTATAATGAGATCCTGTAATACTGGAGCAACTAATCTTTTCTGGTGGCTCCAGAGGTACACTGTTGGGTAGCAACTGATCTTCTGAGAGGGTGCCAGGGAATTCCATCCACAGGTAGAAATGTCGTGCATGGAAAAAGGGACTCTCATTACTCTGCTTGAAAACTTCCCCAACTCCGTTTAACCAAGTAAGGGGGATGCTTTCTGATGTTTTTGTGGGGACACCTTAGAATTCAGGCTTATGAGAATGATGTTGCCCATATTTTTCTGTACTTCTTAACACCTAATGGCTTTCCAATCACCAATAAACATCTGCAGAAAATCCCTTAGTGACAAGTAATCCCTTATCTAGGTTTCTTTTAATAGAACCCAACAATCTGCAGAATGAACCCTAGAGTATCTCCTCAGCATCAGGTGGCAACAGTCAATCAAGTCACTGGAATGCAAGACAATGCAGGCTGCTCGGGGGGAGGCTGCGGGGTGGGGGAAGGCCAAGCCTTTGGACATGCCACAGGGAAAAAACAAAAGGCTTCCAAAGTCTTTGGCTGGAACGGCTGAGGCTATTGTGGGAGCTGCTTTGCCCAGCGTTCCTTAGGAGAGGAGAGTGGAAACTTTGTTTTGACAAAAAGGCATCCCAATATAGGTACCTCACCTCAAATGGTCTTGCCTTGATATTTGGAGGAGGCTGTAATTGTGATGAGGCACTTGAATGCACTCATAAATTTGAAGGAGGCTGGTTTTCGGCATCTACCAATTTCATCGTAATTTGTACTTGAGTCTCCTCCGAGCAAACGAGGGCCTTGTGGGCTTTAGTGAAACGGGAGCAGTTTCTTCAGTCTGCTCTGTCCACAGCTGGGGTGCACGTGGACATGGTGCATTGGGAGGATGGGTGCTTTGCCGTTCTTATTTTTTTTTTTTTTTAAATCACAATGAGTGGCAAAGACACATTTTCCCCCGTCTTCCTCCTCCTCTTCCCAGTTGCTTTACCTTCAAGGATGATTTGTTTTATTAAACTGACTGTCCCTAGCCTCTGCAGTACATAATAAAAGCCTGACAGAGCAGGCTGCCTGCCTTCTGTGTCCTGCAGATACTCATCATAAGTGTCAGGACATACCAAGGTTAGCGGTCACTGGAAGTGTGCTCGCTGGCCCAAACCTTGCCAAACGCTCTTGGCAGCTGAATGAATGTCACAGAGAATAGAAGGGGAATTACAAAGGTTAAAAAGAAGACAGCCTCTCCTATTTTATGGAGACAGAGAAGCTGATTTTTCACACCTCTGAACCATCCGTAAGCTCATTCATCAGCCTCTTGTGAAGGACCTAAACCTTGCCCCGTGCACAGCTCTCCATGGACACTCCTCCATCCTCAGTCCCCTTTCAAAATTGGCCCACTGGCCTCATTTCATCAGTGAAATGATCTTTACTAAAATGGATAGAAAACAAACCAGGCATCGACCCCTCTCCCTAGCCCCTTCCCAATAACCGAAGGCTCAAATGGCCAATCGAGCTTACCAGTAGATTACAACCTTATCAAGGAGGATCATCTTTATGGTTCATCTTTTAAGCTATTTTTTTTTTAACTTGCTTCAATGGAGAAACAGAAAAGGACCCACACGTACGGGCAGGCGTGGCTAAGGAATGGAAAAGTCAAATGCTGCCTAGTATTCTGGTGAATTAGTTTGTGTGTGGGTTTTCTTTCTCTTTCCTCCTCCATTTTCTTTACTAGTATAAAAGGGCAATAAAATGCTGACTGTAAGAAGACAATGTCAAGGAGAAAAGGGTACTGGTATTTTGGATACTCTTCACTGCTCGCCTTGGAGAGAGAGTTATTCTTGTCACAAACCCTTTTGTCTGCATCTGCTGACTGCTTGCCTGTAGCCAGCAGCATACTTTAACTGTTTTGTCACCTCCTAACATCACATGCATCAGCTGTTGGGCTTTTGTTACGGGTATTGTAGAACTAATCCGCTGTGGCTGTTCTACTGTGCAGTAAATAAAACAGAAACGGGCTTCTCAGACTATTCTGCATGAATATTTCAGATGGCTTTTACAACTCCGATTCACAAAATCAAATAAATAAATAACTCCCCCAGCCCCCCAGCCTCTCCCCACACACAGAAACAAAACCCCTCCAACTCGCCCCAGATGCCTCCAAGTCAATGGCATTGAAGGCGCCGACTTGAGCCTTCAAGCAATTGTTTTGGTGAAGTTGAAAGAACAGTGCTCTCTCACTTCACCGCCGCGGAATTCATATTTATGATTTGAGTTAAATACGTCTACTGTCGAAAACTGGGTGAACAGCTCTGAAAATCTGGAGAGAGCTACTTTTTCCTCCCTTGGGACTTTCAAAAATATATATATATCTGTAATGTCATCAAAAATATATAGTTACAGTTGCCTTGTCAAACTGCTTTTATGGTTTCCATCTACATTTTCTTCCCTTCCACTCATCTGAAAGGGGTCAAAGGAAGATGCTTGTGTATTTAGTTCATCCTAAGAGTCATTCCAAAATGTTTAACCTGTCTGGGAGCACAAAAGGAAAATCAAACTTTGCTGTGCTTTTCAAAACTGAACTTATACATCATTAGCTCTTGTACGGTGTAAACAATGGACTGATCGTCTATAGCGAGGGATTTTTCTAGATGACTTCTAAGTGTCTTTGGAGAAGTTAAAAAGAGAAAGGGCACCTGCACGTGTGTGCACACACACATGCACACAAAGGTCCCAGGGAAGGAAACAAGCATTCATTCACCCTAGTGTGCACACGATTCCTCTAAACAAACTCTCCCGTCCCTGCTGTTTGTTAAGTAAATATTGATCAAGGAGAGACCTATCTCCTGACAGCAGTGGCACAGGCTGGGGACTTATACTGCAGACAGAGTGGACTTAAACGGATAAACTCAGATGCTTTAGTAACTCCTCGTAGAGATTATCAGATGAAAAGGCAAGAACAGATACGTTGTTGCTGCTCCGCTGTCTCACTCACACTGAACTCTCCTGCCAGAGGCAGACAAGAAGAATCATGGAGCTATGAAATATGGTCACAGGATGCTGTTACTAAGGGTCTCTCTTTGCAGTCATGCATGCATTTAGGCTGTGTGTACAGCCGGGGACTAACTGGACCTTCAGAAGGGAGGAGATGATGCAGGATGCTACACACAGTGAATCGTGGAATTGTATTCCAATGCCCTCTTATTAGAGGAAGGAATTAAATGGGCAAGGAAAAATGAAAGTGCTTTGGAAAGCATAAAATATCATACAAATATAAGGTGGTGGTTTGAAGCTTTAAAGAGGAGCCCTGATTCCTGGGAAGCACTTTACTGTGATTAATAAGTGTGTGCAACATATCGTATTAAGAGATGCTTTGAGGAGGTTTGCTTGGGTGGTTTAATATGGGCTGAATCAACCAGTGCAGAAAAGTTGCTTAGTGTTTCCTAAGTTTTGTTTTTGTCATTTCTTAATTGCAACTCAAATCCCTGTTTTCTGCACTGTCAGTAGCTGAATGGACATGTGTACTTCCCTGGGAAGGCCAGTTTTAAAATCATCTTTAGAGATCAGGTTTTGTGTATTAAACACTGAGCACCATGGTCAAAGAACAAGGTGTTATATTTAGAGTTACCCACAAATGGCTAAATGGCGCTTGAATTTTTATTAGGATGCTCATGTTTGGAGCGACTAACTAGCATTAGCCAGGAGCACTGGCTGGGAAGCTGCTTTCAGATGTCTGCAGGTTACACCAAAAGAGGCAGAGGAAGCTTCTTCAGCATCTACTGGGTTTAGGACTAAAGTCTGTCTCCCTCTGATGCTCCAGGTGGCATTCACCTTTCAGGGATTTTAAAGGATTCGATCAGTCTATTGCACATGCAGGCTGGGTCGCTAAGAGTGGGCCCACATTCTAGTTACATGTTTTCCTACTTAAATATGTGAAGAGCAAATGCTTGCAGGAAGTGGCTATGGTTCAAGGTTATCCTTAAACAAAAAACAAAACAAAAAAACCCCTATGTTTCCTTCGTTTAAGCAAAGGAACACAGGGCAATAACAGTCTGTATCATTTTTTTTTTTACAAAGCTTCGAAAGAACAATGTTCTGTTGAGCAAAATTCAGTAGCTTTCTGTAAACATTAATTTAAGGAAATCAATAGACTCAGTGAGCTAAAGCCATATTGCAAGATAAACTGGCCAGAGTGCCACTTTGTCAAATAGATTTTCGTTTTCTCGGCTAGATAAAGACGGTTTCAAAACGGGGCAAACGTGTTGCAACCAAGGTTTGAAAAGTATGTGGCCTTCAAACAGTCTGCCTGTTCCTACTACAAAGCTGGATAAACATACTTTAAAAATGATAAGATTGGTTTAGGATTGATTTGGCTTTCAAATTTTACGTATAGTCGATGTCTTAGTTGTCTCATAGAGAAAGAATAAAACAACATACCAGGCCTTCAGAACAGAAAACGTACTTGGGAGAAAGGGGTTAAATTGTCTTGAGAGACAGAGCATTGGGAGCCGTTTCAATTGATGCTCGACTTTAAAAAAGAAAGGAAGAAAGAAATCTTTATTCATGCTGACCCGATGGGCAACAGGCCTTCTTGCCAAAATCCCGAAGCCAAACTCTCTAGTGAGTTTGGGATCAGAGGTTTCAGCTGGTGGAAGCTGCTCACGTTCTGTGCTCACCAGGCAATGTCATGTTAATTTGGGGGGTGGGGGAGAGCTTGGGGGAAGCGAACCCAGGGAAAGGCTAGGGAAGGAACAGGAGTGATGATCCATCCACCCAATAGCACCAAGGATTTTCCTCAGCCAGAGAAAGAGGGGCAGGATAGTTAGAAAAAGTGGCAAAGGAAAGCATCCCTCCCTTCCTGTGACCTTGGCAGAGACCTCCACGGAGCCTGTCGCAGGACACTTTCAAGTTAGACTGCTCGACACCCTCCAGTGCCACACTAGCCCTTTTAAATGCTGGCAGAGTAGCAACAAGCTATGGCATGGTGGAAACAGCCCCATGGGGAAAATGTAATAAAAGGAAGATGGTCACATGGAAATTGGCAGGGAGGGAGGTTAAGGATCTACCTTGAATGGACTGTGGAAATTCATGAAAAAGGATCACAGGAGTTGGACTTTGGTCTGCAGTGTGGGGAGTGGGGCGCTGCTATTGGCCAAACTCCTCACATGAACTTCTCTGTCAACATGAATGAAGGACAGAGACACACCCTGAGTGTCTTGTTTATTTCTTCACCTGCATCTGAGTCTTTGTCTTTTAAGAGTGCGTATTTAGAAAATACAGAATTGACAATAACATGTCTATCCCTTTAAGATGTTGATGACATCTGTGTCCTTAAAAACATCATAGAATTATCAACAGTGTGCTAGAGTTGAGCCTTTTGAGTACTTGTGACTTTCAGGTAACAGAAAAGAGTCTTAACATTTTCTGTTCTACCTGTTAGTAAATTGTGTATACATTTTAAATTAGGAAAGAATTCCACTGGCAACTCTGCCCATGGATATTAAGATAAATAAAACCGTCTTTTACATAGCTCTAGTGAAAGATGGTACTAGCTTACCAGGAACAGAATGACAAATGTCTATGAGAGACTGTCAGAATTTGTGTGTGGGGCTGAAATTTGGTTCACTGAATATGCTTAAAGTGGATAGTTTATTTGCTCACTTACGAAGTCTTGGTGTTATAGGTCTTAGGAAACACAACGGTTGTCACATTATTTGTTGTCATGGAGTAAATTTGCCTTCCCTCCCAAACTCCGTGTATGTCTCAAAGAGTGATTCCAAGTTTAAAGAAACAAATATGTAAACAAGATAGAAACAAAATCGAAGAAAAAGCATCAAACACTAAAACCTAATACCTCCTCCCCTCACTCCAAGATGGTACACAGATACTCTTAAGATCTTAAAAACAACTAGAAGCAGACCGCTGGAACTGCACATCTGGTAGGCTGTTCAGGTAAGAGCTGGACCAAGACTATTCCATCATAGAATCATAGAATTTTGGAACTTCGGAACTAGAAGGAATCTCAGAGAGTTCATGTTCCACCAAAGAGAGAAACAACCTCTAGCTAGGGGTCAGCAAACTTTGTTTGTAAAGGGCTAAATAAAAAACATATAGGCTTTGTGGGCCACATTTAGTCTAGGTTGCATATTCTTCTTTTTTACAACTGTTTAAAACTATAAAAGCCATTCTTAGGTTGGGACCATGAGAAACAGACCGAGGGTCAGATTTGGCCCAAAGGCCATAGTTTGCCAACCCCTGCTCTTAGCCAGATTTGGGGCCAACAACTTTTCTGAAGGCCTAATGTTGTTTCATTCTGCACTAATCCTGTGTGCCTCGCTGATTGGGCACACCAGGTCTTCTTGCAGGGTAGCTGAGATCGACTCACCCAAATTCAACCAAAAACGTCACATGATTCCTCATATACAGTTAAGGCTGCCCGTGTCTATGGGAATAGAGTTAATAAACCACACCCAGAGAATCTCAAGGAGCAGGAGAACTTCAGTCTCATCCTGCTTTGATTAGGAACTTTTCCTTAGGAGTTTTCCTGCCAATACATATTGAAATGTGCTAACTGGAGCAACCTATCCCCACTCCATGACACATCTAATCAATCAGCTTGATACTTAGATGGAAAAAATAAGCATGCCGATCAGTGACCCAGTTGCTCTGCAGTGCTAACCAACGTCCCTTCGAGGCAGCCCCATGAATTAAGTGCCATTTGTTCCTGAGTTCAAGACAGGCTTGATATAGTCCTTGAAGTTTAACTTTGCTGAAGTGGTGAAATGAACAGGGCCAAGCTTGGTACCATTCTTGGAGGGGAGATTATCCAAAAACAACATGGCATAAACACTCCAATATTGCATGAAGGGACGCTGGGGCACAGATAATCCACAGTTACTCCTGTTTCGCTGGAGAATGCATTACGTGACTGTTTTCTGCAGCAGCTTTACCTTCGTAATTAAGCTGTGCTTAGGCTAATATTAAAACTAGTCTGTGTGCCCTGTGTTCCTGTGGATGGAGCGATGTGAACAAGGAGCCTGGGGAGAAGCTGCTAGGAAGTGGGGTTCAGGCAGGATGCGATGAGAACAGCATTGCCCATACGGATAGTGATCAAACAGGGCTTCTCGTGGGGGATACTGGCACTCTGCTAGCAGTAGCTCATGACACCCCTAATAATACCCAAGTTGTTTTGGGAAAGGACAGAGATTATTAATCTCGATCCCATCCCTTGGTTTTGGCTGCAAGATCTTTGTTCTGTCAGAGAAATTTCAAGGGAATTCTACTGGTCTCTTCCCCACAATCACTCTTTGCAAAACTAAGGATGAATGAGCTGTATTTCAAAAGCCACTTAAGAGATTGTGAAGGGCTTTAAAATCCCCTTTTCAAGACAGGTAAATAGTTTGGAAAGTCATAGAAACATTCCAGAAGGAACTCAGGGGCTTCTGGAAATCTGCTAGACTCTTACGAACACCTAAAGCGGGACTTGAAGTCATTCTTGGGGTGGGGGAGTCTTAGGATGCTGTCAATACCTAGGACAGGCCCCATTGAAAGGCAATTTCAGGAGTCTATATGCAGATTATCTTAGACACCTTCAGGTCACTGAAAATGATAAATATTTGAAAGTAGGACTCTATATTAAAATTAGACTGAAACCATAGCTTTTCACCTTCTTCTGTCTACTTCAGCTTCTAATCATTTCTTTGCCTTCACCCCTGTTCAACGCACCCCTTCCCCAACCTTGTTTGCAGTGAATATATTACCTTTTAATAAAAGTTACATTTAGTACCAGATCTTAATTTAAAATGTTAAGGTAACCTTAAAAACAAAACAAAATAAAACAAAACAAAACAAAGACCAGAAGTCGGGTGCAATAACCATAACAAATAATGAAAAATACATATCCAAATGACTTGTGTGAGGATTTGATTTCTACTGACCACAAACTCTCACACATACCAAAACAACACCAACAAAAAATCTCAATGGAAAAGACTTTTACGATCTCAATTACTATCATTTGGGGAATATTTAAAGGAAAGGATGGTGCTACTTTTGCAAAAATTACCAAACACGCCTAGTAGAGAAGGTAGTTATGCCATCTAAAATAGCTAATTCTGTTTTGAAAGAGGGAAGACGTATATCATATAGAGGTTAATACATATGACAGATGCTGATTGTCTTTGTGGAGGTGTGGCCTGCGTGGAATGTGTGTCGGGACCGGTGTACAGACTTTCTCTCAGTTTGTTCAGGTCCTTGCCACCTCTTAGAAAACCGGAAGGCATGGGGACATCACCAACAAATGTCATTGCTTGGCCACCCCAGCCAAGGCAACAAATTAAGTGAGCAGCAAGTATAATGACTAGTGCTAATTCAGCCAATAAATTGTTTGTGAATTTGAAAAATGAGTCCCTCTAATCCCAGTAAGGGAGTTGCCATGTCTCCGAGGGCACTGTTGAGATTTAGATCTGCAAAGAGGACCTCGGGAGAAAATGACAGTGGGTACTCTGGAGATTTTGACTGAGATAATTAAGCTGCAGCAGAGTCACCAGGGTAGAAGTGGCCCTACATGGAAGCCATCTGGACTCCCAGGGCCTCCGTACTCACTGTTTAAAGCTCTGCATCGTGACAGGGACTCAAGAGACTTTATTTAGAGAATGCAGAATGCCCTCTATTCTAGAATCACAGAATGTCAGAGCTAGAACAAAGCTCTGAGTTTCATCTGATCACTTTGCAGGTGAGCAGAGCAGAGCCCAGTGAGGCAGGTATAGCCAGAGCCAGACCCTCCAGGCAAGTGTTCCTTCCACCACCATCTGGCCTCTCATCACTGCCCTTCTCATCTGGAACAGATGACTCCAGGAGCCCAGAGCTGTTCCAGGCTGGGGTCGTCTTTACAGCCACACTTGGGGCAGGAGGAATCACTTTCTCTTATTAAAACCAGTTTTGCATTGAGTATTTGTCCCAATTCTTACAAGAGCTCCTTGCTTGCTTGTTTGTTTATTTTCCTATTTAGGGTCAGCAGAAAATGACACAATAGTTGGGCTACCAATGTAGCAGCGACAAGGTAACAGTTACCTGGCTCTGCAAAGGAATAAAAGTGAATGCTTATACGGCACCCGCTTTGTGCTAATACACTCAGGTAGATTCATTTAATTCTCACAACCACTCTCTGAGGTAGGCACTATTATTTTCCATATTTTACAGATAAGGAAACTGAGGCACAAAGTGGGTAAGATGCCTGCCAAGGTTTCACTGCTAGAAAGTGGCAGGGCTGGCATTTGATCCCAGGAACTGTCTCTAAACCCACGCTCTTAAATTCTATATGAGTATTGATCCAGGGCCACTGACATGGAAAGACATCCCCCTAATTTTTTTTAAGATTTCAAGATGATGCCTTTATATAAAATAATGACAACTTGTAGGTGAACACTTTGTTTCCTGCCTGAAACCAGAGCTTTCTTGCCATAGTTGTTATTTTTATAGACTCTAGTTCAAGACTAAGGCTGGCTCCTCATGATGTCAAATACCCCAGCACTTTAGCTACAAAAACTCTGAAAATATCTAGACAGCAGGGTGGATCTGCCCAATTTTTTTGGGGGGGCGGGAGGCGTGCTGGATATGTCTTGTAGACACAATCAGATTTGCCAGAGTACTTGCCAAGAGGCTGACAAATTGGTCTCATAGGATCATTTTAACCAGTAAGTGTTACCGAGATGCTACTCAAGAAATCCAACTTCTGAGGATAAACTTTTGGGGCAACCAAAAAAAAAAAAAACAGTCCTATTGGGTGTGCAGAAGGCACAATTGCCAAATAGTGGCGTGGCTGCCCACACCTGGAATTCTGCCCTGTGGTTTAGTAATTGTAACTGTCCTTCCGAAAAACACAGTCAGGCTGGAAGTGCATTACAGAAGGGCAGCTCAAATGATCGGGGGCAGCCCACTTACTGTATGAGATTAGGCTTTTAAAAAGGATTAGAGCTCCTTAATCTGTAGAGATGAAGATTAAGAGGGAGTAATGATCAAAGTCTATAAAATCAGAAAGGAAATGGAGAATATGGCCACAACCCTGTTCACAAATCCCAGGATATTATAACAAGGGATATCCCTGTGGAGTTCTAGGGGAATCACTTTAAGAGCCATAAAAGGAAGATACCATTTTCCCAGCAGGTAATAAATTGAGAGAATGATTATCTTGAGGAATGCTATATTCTGAGAATGGGGTTAAGTTTTTAAAAAAAGTTTAAACAAACCCATGGGTGATAAACCAGAATGATCTGGGAGGTTAGGACTATCTGGGGTACATCCTCAGTCTTCTGAAAACGATGCAATCAGTGGCAGGTACCAGCCTCTCCCAGTGTGCTCCCCGCCCGGGGCTGCGGTGACCT
>CAUYRT010029285.1:0-51657 GCA_963574885.1 Lepilemur ruficaudatus
AATCTTTACATTATACCTATAAGGAAAAAAAACTTATTTAAAAGAAATCTTAATCATATACTGCTCTTATGCAAACATAAAATATAACATTATGATTAAGGTAATTTCAAAACTTTTTCACATTTGAATTTGTATCCTTTGAGTCACTTTTCAACTCAGTCTATGATAACATGTTTTCCCACACAGAATTATCTTCTGTGCTATCAAGAACATTGAAGGTGTATTAGCATATTTTAAAAAGGTGTTACATGTGACTGCTGCCTGGTTGTTAAAAAAAAAAAAGAAAAGAAAATTTAAGATATGTTCTGAATTCTGAGGTATTAAAATGTGGGGTAAAACGAATATCTTGAAACTGATGAAATATTTCATGTAATATTGACTGAGCATAGCACATGCACAGTCACATGACAACTTTGTAAAGATGCCTGGTCTACAGGAATATCCAATCAGCTATCTATGAGGCTAGAAGACATGGAGCAGAGCCAGCAAGGCCAGCCAGAGTCTATCTAGCACAAGAACATTGCATGGTACAGAGTAGGTGCTGAATAAATCAGTTTTGAATGAATGAGTCCCAGTTTTACAGCAGAATTATGCATTGTCTCATACAAATTTATTTGTATCAGTAGTTAATTCAACAATTCATGTATTACCTGGAGAAAACTTTGACTTAACCTGAATATATGTTCATCTCTCTTCATTTTAAATAAGCAATATCTTCGGGTTTTCACAAATATATCAAGTTTGGAGTGGGTGGGGAAGAGAGAGTTTGAGTACACAAAAGCAGTGGTGATGGCCAAATGCACTTCTACATTGCTCAGAGGTAATGCAGTGATACAGCATGGGTACATGTATGCTCAGATTAAAATGATAGGCTAAGAGTCTCATGCTCTGCCAATTTAGGTAGCCTATGGCTCAATGGCAAATCAAACAAATGAACAAATAATTAATAATAATTTGACTTAAAAATGGGCTAAGCACTTGAATAGACATTTCTCCAAAGAAGACATACAAATAGCCATGAGTTATGTGAAAAGATGTTGGGTGTCACTAATTAGGGAAATGCAAATCAAAACCACAATGAGTTATCATCTCACACCTGCTAGGATGACTATTATCAAAAATACAAGGCTGGGCGTGGTGGCTCACACCTAGGATCCTAGCACATCCGCCGAGGTGAGCGGATCACTCAAGGTCAGGAGTTCAAAACCAGCCTGAGCAAGAGTAAGACCCCATCTCTACTAAAAATAGAAAGAAATTAATTGGCCAACTAAAAATATGTAGAAAAAAATTATCTGGGCATGGTGGCACATGCCTATAGTCCTGGCTACTCGGAAGGCTGAGGCAGGAGGATCTCTTGAGCCTAGGAGTTTGAGGCTGCTGTGAGCTAGGCTGACACCACGGCACTCTAGCCTGGGCAACAGAGTGAGACTCTGTCTCATAAAAAAAACAAATACAAAACAGTGTTGGTCAGTATGTGGAGAAACTGAAACCCTTATACACTGTTGGTAGTAGTGCAAAATGGTGTGATATATGTACACAATGAAATGTTATTTATCATTAAAAAAGAAAGAAATCCTACCATATGAGGTGGTGTGGATGAACCTGGAGGACAGTATGCTAACTGAAATAAGTCAGGCACAGAAAGACAAATACTGCATGATTCCACTTACGTGAGGACTTTAAAATAGTCAAACTCGTAGAAGCAGAGAATAAATTGGTGGTTGCCAGGGGCTAAGCAGTGGGAGGTGGGTAGAGGAGGAAATGTGGAGGTGCTAATCAATGGGCAGAAAGTTATAGTTATGCAAGATGAATTAGTTCTAGAAATTTGCTGTACAACATTGTGTCTATAATTAACAATGTAGTACACTAAGAATCGGCCAAAAGGGTAGATCTCCTGTTAAATGTTCTTACCAAAAATTTTTTAAAGTTAGATTAAGTAAAAAGGGAAATAAGAGTCTGCTTTAAGCTTATCACACTAGAACTTTGGTTGATATACATCTGTATATGAAGAATCTACTTGATTGTATTTTTATTTTGTTGAGAATGGCTCAACTATTTTATCAGATAGTATAATTACAACAATTCTTTATTTCATAATGAAGTACAGAAACAACTGTGTGATTCTTTCTCTTCCTCTGAACTTCATTGATTGTCTTAGCTTTAGACTTTACACTAATATGCAGCAATAATCCCTGGGCTATCTGCTAACATTCTGGTTGTATCAATATGATTTGCTTTTAAGCAAAATCAAAGTCCATATACTGATGTGCTAAAATAATAAAATTTGGAACACTGGCATTGCCCAGACTAGATGACAGTGGATCTGCATTTTTTTAAAAATAAATGTGTTTAGAGAAGAATTACATGGAATGTAGAGGATTAAAAATTATGTCATATGAAGAATTACAGGGACAGAGCCCAAGGATGTTTATCTTTAAAAGAAAGAATAGAGAGGAGAGTAAATACCTCTTAAGTAGCATATAGTGTACAGTGAAGTGTAGTGTACTTGCTTTTGAATGATTTCAGGAAATAGAATCAAGGATGGAGAAAGATTTAGCTTTAGACTAAGGGCACATTTGGTGGTCATTGCTACCTAGAGACAGAATAGGCTGCTTTAGGTAGCTGTGAATTTTCAGTTCCTTGAGATATTGACTCCTAGGATGGACAACAATTAACAATGATTCAGGATGTTATCAGGGTGACTCAAGCATCACTAGATGAATTAACTAAGGGACTCGTAAGATCCCTGCCAAAACTGAGCTTTTATGGTACTCAGAAGATAAGAGGGCTGGTGATCTACAGATAATGGAGATAATACAGACATACCTCATTTCATTGCACTTCACTTTACTGTGCTTCACAGATATTGTGCTTTTTACAAACTGAAGGTTTGTGACAACCCTCCCTTGAGCAAACCTACTGATACCGTTTTTCCAATGGCATGTGCTCTCTTCATGTCTCCGTGTCACATTTTGGTAATTCTAATATTTCAAATTTTTTCATTATTATTATATCTGTTATGGTAATCTGTGATCGGTGATCTTTGATGTCACCATTGTAATTGTTTTGGCGTTTCATGAATCATGCCCAAATAAGAAAAGGAGCTTAATAGATAAATGTTGTGTGTGTTCTAACTACTCCACTGACTGTCTATTCCCCTTATTCCCCCTATTCCCTGGCTCTCTCCCTCTCCCTAGGCATCCCTATTTCCTGAGACAGAACAGTATTGAAGTCAGGCCAAGTAATAACTCTACAATGACTTCTAAGTATTCAAGTGGAAGGAAGAGTTGCACATCTATTACTTTAAATGAAAAGCTAAAAATGATTAACTTAGTGAGGAAGGCATGTCAAAAGCTGAAATAAGCTGAAAGCTAGGCCTCATGTGTCAAACAGTCAGCCAAGTTGGGAATGCAAAGAAAAAGTTCTTGAAGGAAATTGGAAGTGCCACTCCAGCAAACACACAAATGATAAGAAAGCAAAACAGATTTTCTGTTGATACGGAGAAAGTTTCAGTGGTCTGAATAGAAGATCAAATCAACTACAACATTTTCTTAAGCCAAAGCTTAATTCAGAGCAAGGCTTTAACTGTCTTTAATTTTATGAAGGCTAAGAGGTAAGGAAGCTGCAGAATAAAAGTTTGAAGTGAACAGCGGTTGGTTCATGAGGTTCAAGGAAAGAAGCCGTCTCCACAACATAAACGTGTAAGGTGAAACTGTAAATAGTGATGTAGAAGCTGCAGAAAGCTATCCGGAACATCTAGCTAAGAGAATTGATGAAGGTGACTACAGGTAACAATATATTTTCAATGTAAAAAAACCAATCTTATATTGGAAGAAGATGCCACTTAGGACTTTCATATCTAGACAGGAGGAGTCAATGCCTGTCTTCAAAGCTTTAAAGGACAGGCTAGACCGCTTGTAAGCAGCTAATGAAGCTATTGTCTTTAAGTTGAAGTTGATACTTATTTACTATTCCAAAAATCTTAGAGATCTTTAGAATTATGCTAAATCTGCTCTCCCTGTGCTCTAGAATGGAACATCAAAGCCTAGATGACAGTGTGTCTGTTTACAACATGGTTTACTGAATAAAATGAATATTTTAAGCCCACTATTGAGAACTTCTAATCTGAAAAAAAGATTACTTTCAAAATATTACTGCTCATTGACAGCGCACCTGGTCACCCAAGAACTCTGATGGGGATATACAAGATTAATGTTATTTTCATGCCTCCTAACACAAATCCATTCTGCAGTTCATGGATCTAGTAGTAATTTCAACTTTCAAGTCTTATTATTTAAGAAATACATTTCATAAGGCTATGGCTGTCATAGATAGTGATTCCTCTGATGCATCTGGACAAAGTAAATTAAAAACCTCTGTAAGAAATTCATCATTCTATATGCCATTAAGAACAGTTATGATTCATGGGAAGAAGTCAAAATATCAACATTAACAGGAGTTTGGAAGGAGTTTATTCCAACTCTCATGGACGAGAGGGATTCAAGACCTCAGTGGCACAAGTGCACCAGAAATAGCAAGAGAACCAGAATTACATGTGGAGCCTAAAGATGTGACTGAATTGCTACAATCTCATGGTCAAACTTGAATGGATGAGGAGTGGCTTCTTACAGATGAGCATAGAAAGTGGTTTCTTGAGATGAAATCTCCTGGTGGAAATGCTATGAACATTGTTGAAATGAAAACAAAGGATTTAGAGTATTACCTAAACTTAGTTGATAAAGCAGCATCAGGGTTTGAGAGGACTGACTCCAATTTTGGAAGAAGTTCTATAGGTAAAACGCTATCAAGTACCACTGCATGGTAAAGAGAAATCTTTTGTGAAAGGCATTCAATCAGTGCGACAAATTTCATTGTTGCCTTATTTTTAAAAATTACCACAGCCGCCCCAACCTTCAGCAATACTAACCTTATCAGTCAGCTGCCCTCCATATTAAGGCAAGACCCTCCACCAACAAAAAGATTGTGACTCACTGAAGGCTGAGATGACCGTTAACATTTTTTAGCAATAAAGTATTTTTTAATTAAGGTATATACTCTTTTACATAATGCTATTGCACACTTAATAGACCACAGTATAGTATAACATAACTTTTATGTGCACTTGGAAATCAAAAAATTTGTGTGACTCACACTGTTGTTAATATTTACTTTATTGAGGTAATCTGGAACTGAGCCCACAGTATCTTTAAGGTATGCCTGTACACTTAGGCTTAGGGGCTAGAAATAATGATATGTGCAAATGCTTTGTGATATGTATTTAAATAAAAATTCTGGGAAACTCTGCTCTTTTAATTATACTCCCTCCACTGAATCTTTACCCTCTGCATTCTTTTCCATATTTCTGCTTCAATATTTAATCACTTTGTAAGGGCCAGTCCAAGTGAATCTTTCTTTAACACTCTATGTATTTGGACTATCCCCGGTAGATTTAATTACTTTCTCATCTACATTCCCATGGTGTTTTACGCATAATTTGAGTAGAATAGTTTCATGACTTTTGTTTATATTTTTTTCGAATTCCTGCTAAAGTGTAAGTTTCCTAACAGGATGTTCATTCATTCAAACATTACTTTAACTTATCATATGGCAAACAACTCATGGATTCTAATAGCTGAGGAAAAATTCTTCATAGATTTCTTGTGTTTCTCCTTTATGATCCAGAAGATTTAACTAAAATATATTTTTGAATAGAAAACAGACTTATAATCTATATCCTGCCAGAGAAACATAGAATCATCCACCTCTCTGTGGATATTCTTCATAATTTCTGACTTAATACTCCTCTGCATGCTTGTACACATGAGTATGTGCATAAATGTACATCCATGTGTATACTGGAGCAAAACAAGAAAGAGAAGAAGAAATATTAAATAGATAATTATACTTTAAAATATGATAGTTTCTGAAATATAGCAGATTGCTAAAGGAGCATCAAGGAGGAAACAGAAACTGCAAGGCTAATGAATACTGAATATTTTTTAAATAATTGTTAAAATACTACTCAGTAAATGTTGAGATAAGGTGAGGGGAGGATTCTGTCCAGTCACCTAGGGACTTTATCTTTCCACAGTGTAAAAATAACAGATTTCCTCTCTGGCCCTCACCTTCTTTGCAGAGGAAGCTTTCTTCCTACACTTTACTTCCAGACATCATCTGATTCATTTGGTTCATACCCTTGTGAACAGCAAATCAATCTCTTGTTGTTTTTCACTCTTTTTCTCCTCACCTCCTGGATGATCTAGAGCTTCCTGTGACCCTGAGGCCTCTGCTATAATCTGAGTAAAGAAATTATAGCACTATGCTGTACTCTGCTATAAGAATTATTTCTGTAAACAAGAGATGTCGGACTTAAACAGAAAAAGCAAATAGGAGTGTGGAAGAGTCCATCATCATTTAGCGTGGTCAGTGAGACTTGCTGGGCACCTTAGTAAGTGACACAGGTACCAGTAGTTAGTGCTTTCAAGGGCAGTGAGAAGATGAATTATTTCAGCCTTCCCTTCCTTGGATATTAGATAATTCCAGTTGGTTTAACTTTTTTCTTTCTTTTGTATCTTTTTGGTCCTGGAAACACTGGTGAAAAATCGATTTCCTAAACTATGTGACAGACATACTCCTGCCCAGACCCAGCCAGGACCCCTATAGCTAGTTCCCTTCCCATCTCCTCCCTGTTGGAATGAATAGTGAGGACAGAGCTGGGGTTGAAGTAGAGCAAAAATTTATTTCCTTAGAAGAAAAGCAGTGAGGCCGACGATGATTACTAGAGTGTGGGGGGCTTGCCCAAGGTTAGAAAGCCAATACTTAGAGAGCCAGGAAATGAACCTGTGCAGTTGGGTGCTAGAGTTTCCTTCATAACCACTATTTCCTACTACATGTTTGATTTTTTAAAAGTTGACATTGACAGGGGGTAGGTATGTAGCGATGTTTCTATAAAAATCCTATGTGTTGCTAAATGTTCGATCAATGTTCTTTTAATCGTAGACTCTGTAACATATAATGTACTATAGTGCTTAAGAGGATATACTATTATTATGTGTTTCTCAGTATGTTATTGGAATAAAGTTTTGAAAGAATCTGATTATTCCTTCTGAAATATAAAAAGAGCATAACACTTTTTCCCTAAGAAGCAGAACATTCAGTTGATGATAAAACTTTATGATTTATCTTCCCACAGGATGAGTTAGAGCTGATACTTTCAAAATCAAAGATGGAATATCATAGAGGGCTGAAACCCATGTGATACTATACAGGTGTGAGGTAATAATATTGGAGATAAAGGATAAAGTTCTAGCAGAAAAATCCTTTGACTTTTCTAAAGGCCTTTTGTTGTCCTGAAATTTCTGCCCTTTTGCTTATTTTGAAAGTATGAAGAGTATCAAGAAGTGTAAAAATCAGGCAGTCACTTCTGATTATAACAAGTCCCTGACTCAGCTCCCCAAGTGAAACTGGAATGTGTAAAAATTGAAGACACTCTGACTTTACTTTTGCTTTCAAAGTATTGAGATAAATCAAGTTTACCAAAGCCTACTAGAGAACAGGAATTGGCATGAATTATTCAGACAAGCAGGAAAACTTTCTAAAATGTCCCTGGTGTCCGATACTGAGATCTGACGTTATCGTCTTCAGTCAGAATGTTTGCATATGACTTTCCCTACATTACCTCTATTAGCCTAATCACTTTAGAAAAAGCGGTTCTCAGTCTCGAGTGCACATTAAGGTCACTTAGGGAGCTTTAAAACATACACTTACCTGGGCTAGAGCTTCTGATTTAATTGGTTTGGGATGTAGCTTGAGCATCGGGATTTGGAAAGGCTCCCGAAGTGATTCTGTATGCACACAAGTTTAAAACCGGTGCTTTAGAGTAACTCTGTTATTCTGACTGCACCTTCATTCCTTATCTACCCTTTCCCTGCTTCTTTCCTACTCCCACGCACATGCCTCTCCCTCTGTCACCCTAGTCAAGAACAACTGAGAGATGTATACACTGCAAGCAGATTGCTCTAAACTAGGAGGTATTAATTCATCTAACTTGCCTGAAAACTGTTTAACTCTTAATATTGCTAGAAACATCATGCATACTGTAATTAGCATCCATGAAGTCTAGATTATGATTGTGTGATAAACCAATTAAAATATTTTTGAGTGTCTCTTAGGGAGAACTTTAAAAAAAGAATGAAAATTGACATACCCTGAAGGAGCAAAATTATATTCCCCAGCTTGTTAACGAATGTCTATGAAAATAGAATTTCCTGAACATATAAATTTTGGCAAACAATGGATAAAAATAAAGTTAAACGTTTTTTTCCTATAGAACTCTTTACTTAATATGCTAACATGTACTGTGACTCTTCAAGAGTATCACAAACTTATTTAAGCTATTTTTATATAATGTTATATAATAATATATTAAACATATTTATATATTATATCTTAATTTTATATATTAATATTTTATGTTAATTAGAGAAACAATTTCTTAGAACACTAATTGTTTTTCTTTGCCTTCTTATATTTCTTCTCCTTCTGCTTAAAGCCAGGACACTTTGAAAAATTAAAAAAAAGAGAGAACTTTCTATTGGTTCATTAAATATGAAATGTCTGATTTCAAATCCAAAGTGTAGTTTATTATATCTCAAACAAAAGGAAGTACAGTTAATCAAAGTATGTGCCTAAATGATTGACACAGTTTTGCCATCTTAATGGTAGCTTGTTTATGCCGCCAGCAAAGAAGCCTGGAAAGCCAGTGGCAATGAAAGCTCTGAGAAATTAAAATAACTCTTGAAATAAATAAACAACAAAAATTCTCAGCAAAGACAAAAAAATAATGAGAAAACAAATGAAAATTTTAGAACTGAAAAATAAAATAATCAAAAAAAATCACTGGATGAGTCAACCATAGAATGAAAATGGGAGAGAAAAGAATAAGTAAAATTTAAACAAAATTAATGAAAATTATTCAATATTAATCACAGATGTAAAATATATTTTTTAAAAGGAAATAAAAAAAACTGAGCTTCAAGTATCTATAGGACAATGACAAAAGATATAAATTATGATTATTGAAATCCTAGAAGGAGAGGAAAAAAAGATATTAGGGTGAAAAAATATTTTAATAAATAATGACTGAAAATTTCCCAAATCTGATGAAAGAAAAAAAAGTGTAAAATAATGATAATAAAATGGAAGATTTAAATCCAAATAGATCAATAATTATATTAGATGTAGAAGGTATAAAATATCCATTAAGACAAATTTGCAGAATAGAAAAAATAAGCATGACCCAACTATTTCTTTTTACAAGAAACTTGCTTTAAATTTAATAGTATAGGTATGTTAAAGGTGACCAGAGGGAAAAGCTTGTCCAAATACTAATAAAAAGAAAGCAGGTGTAAACAATGTACTTCAAAATAATGTATGGTACAAAGAAGATGTCTCAAAGGTAACAAAAATATGTAACAATAAAAATAAAAATGTAAAATGTCAGAGTCTGTGGGACACAGCTAGAACAATACTTAGAAATTTATTGCACTTAATTCTTATACTGGAAAAGAAAAAAATCTCAAATCAATAATCTAAGCTCCTACCTCAAAAACTAGAAAAAGGACAAAATAAACTGAATGTAAGTAGAAGTAATAAGAGCTGAAATCAATTCAATTTCAAACAGAAAAAGATATGAGAAAATCAAATTAGAAGCTGTCTTTTTAAAAGTTCTAAAATTGACAAACCTCTAGCAATGTGAAAAATAGAAAAAGAGAGAGAAATACTAAAAATTACCAATATTAGGAAAGAAGGAAGTCATGTCACTAGAAATCTCACTGACATTAAAAAGATAAATGAATACTACAAACAACTCTGCCCATAAATCCAACCACTTAAATAAAATAGATGAATTCCTTGAAAGGCACAAAATCTAAAATACACTTAAGAAGAATTGGATAATCAGAATTTCCCTATGCATATTAAATGCATTGAATTCATATTTAAATCCTCTCCATAAACTAAACTCCAAATACAGATGGCTTTACTGGGGATTTCTACCAAATTTCCAAGTAAGAAATAACACTCATTCTATAAAAACTCTTCCAGAAAATTTAAAAGGAGAGAATACTTCCTTGCTCATTATTTGGGGCAAGAACTACACTGATACCAAAACCAGACAAAGGCATTAAAAGAAAACAGAACTGTAATCCAGTATTTCTCATAAACATAGGTCCAGAAATTCTTAAGAAAATTTTAGCAAACCAAATCCACCAATACATAAAAATGTTATATATGACCCAATAGGGTTTTATCCTAGTAAAGCAAAGTTTATTTAATATCCAAAAATCAGTTAAGGTAGTTCATCATATTAACAGACTAAAAAGGAAAAACTATGTAATCATCTCAATAAATATAGAAAAACTTTTGACAAAATGCAGCAACTCTTTATTTAAAAAAATTCTTTTGACTCTCAACAAACTAGGAAAGAAAGGAAGCCTGCTCAGTCTCATTAAAGAATATCTAGGAAAAACATACAACTAGCATCATTCTTAAAGATGAAAAATGGAATGTTTTCCCCTAATATCAGGAAGAGGGCAAGTGTGTTGACTCTCACAGATTCATTCACATTACACTGAGGTTCTAGACAGTTCAATAAGACGATAAAAAGAAATGAACAGCACTCATATTGTAAGGGAAGAATTAAAAGTACCTTCATTCACAGATGAATAAAGGTTCATGCAGAAAACCCAATTAAATCTATAAATAAGCTATTAAAACTTATAAACCAGTTCAGCAAGTTTGAAGTATAGAAGATATATATAATATTTATAGTGGTGAAAAGACAATTTAACGGTGAAAGGATCTTCTTTACAACAGATGGTTTTGAAACAAACAAATATCTACCAGCAAAAAGAAAAATATTGATCCACATCTCATACAACCAACAAAATTTAAGTCAGTCTATTGATCATAGACTTAAATGTAAAACTTAAAACTATAGAACTACTAGTATAAAATATGGTAGAAAACCTTTGTGATATGAGTTAGAAAATAAAATGTATATAATACCAAAAGCATAACCCATAAAAGAAAAAAATAAGTCCTGAACTGAACTTCATGAGATTCTAGAACATCAACTCTTCAAAAACAAAATAAAATAATACTGTCAAAAGAATAAAAAGACAAGCCACAACTTGGAGAAAATATTTTGCTCTCAGGGATATTTCAATCAATATTATCTTCTATTAATAATACTTTTCCTGAGTTTTTCATTTTTTTCTAGCATATCTTTGATGCTTCTGTTTTGCTTCTCTAAACATGATTTTCAAAATGCAATATTGTCTTATTTCCTTGTAAACTACGTACCCATTAACATATTTATAGTTATTGTTATATGCATTTGTTTTTTAAATAATAGAAAGAAAAATAAGGAATGACAAACCAAAACCAAAAACACAATAATATTGCTTTTGTATTTACCTATGTAGTTAATTTTACCAGTATTCTTTTTCCTCATGTGACTTTGAGTTATTGTCCAATGTCCTTTCATTCCTGCCTAAAGACAGTAAGATGGTAAGCATTTCTTGTAGAGCAGACCTACTAGCAAAGAACTCCTTCAGTCTTTGTTTACCTGCGGATGTCTTGGTTTTTCATTTTTCCTCTTTTAAGGATAGTTTTGCTAGATATAGACCTCTTGGTTGACATTTTTTTTTTCTTTCACCATTTTAAATGTCATCTCACTGGCTTCCGTAGTTTGTGCTGATAAATCAGCTGCTATTTTACTGAAGAACCCTTGTATGTATGAATCACTTCTTTTTTGCTATTTTCAAGATTCCTTGTTTTTGGCTTTCAACTGTTTAAGTAAAATGTGACCCTTTGAAGATGATTTTTCCCATTAACCCTGTTTCTTTATTTCTTGAATATGATTTTAACAACTGGTTTCTAGGAGTTAAGCTTTAGGAATTTAAAGAGAATTCCTAGAATAAGGCTTAGAAATAAATATGATGTAGTATCCACAGGAATTTGTCCATCTTATAATGAACAGCCTTGCTTGAAATCTTTAACACTATCATGGAATTTTACTTTAAAGTAATGTTTTAATTCATTCATATCTTAACCCTTTATTGACTGTAACTTATTACAGAGGTCAAAGATTAGACCAGGGCCTAAGTACAGGAAGAATTTCACTTAGCATTTAAAAACTTCCAAAAGGAAAACATAATGCCAAATTCATCCAATGGAAATCCAAGATTATTCTTCAACATTGTTTTCCAATTCATTTCATTATTTTTATCCCCACATTATATTAATTATAGGCTGAATCTTTATTTTTATTTTATTCATGAAGCCCTTGCTTTATATAAATCCATAAAGTTAACTTGTAGGGGAAAAAACATTTAAAGGCAATGGACTATTTGATTACTGAGTTGCATTCCAACTATATCATCATTATACTCTTTAATTTATAAAACTGTATGAAGTCCTCTTATACTTCATGGTCAAAATTGTAAGGCCATATCATTTCACTATTATTCTTATAGTAATTTTTGAAAATCTTTTGAAAGATAGGCATTCTTTTTATTTTTTCCTAAGAAACCACTTCTTTTTTAAAGGTTAGGCTCTTAAATGTATTTAAAAGTTCAATAAAATGGAAAATATGTATGACTTATCCACACAAAAATTAATTGAATGTTTAAGTTGTTACTACTGGTAACAAATATTAAAATGAATAAAATTAAACATGTGCTGTCAAAATGAACAAAAAAGTAAAACATCAAACACAAAAAGTAAAACCCAGATAGAAGGAATAAGAAGGCTATAAAAATGTAGTAAATCAATAAACACCACAATGCCAATAGCAATGATGCTTAAATTAAAACTATAGAGCTACCCTGCAAAGGAACAGGGGAGGGATTGTTAAAAAGTAATTATTTGTGTCTTGTAGAAAGCCAAGGTCACATTAGGGACTTAGGTAAGAATTTTTAATGTCAACTCTCAGGGTTTCTGAGAATTATTCCCAATAATGCCTCCTCAGTGCTCAATTCAGGGCTTTTCTTTTTAAGTCTTCCATTTATCCAAGATATTCTCCAGTCTTGGTGCTATGGTTTGCTTCTCTTCTCCCCATGCCATCCCCTGGTACTTGATCTTCAGCTTTATTTTAATTTTTTAACTTCCCACTTTGTCATGGTGTCTAGACAGAATCTACTTCTTAGGCTAGTCCCTGGCAGAACTATAACTGCTTTCTCATCAGTCCTGTCAGGCAAATCCTAGTGTACTGAGGTTGATCCTAGAAAAGTATAACAGAGTTTAAGAATAGTATGTATGCTAAAAAATCAGGCTCTTAAAGCAGGAAAAGTAAGAGTCTGGTAGTAGAAACCTGATAAAAGAGGGTTAGGTTGTCTGACTCCATTTTTTTGTTGCTTATAACAGAATACCTGAAACTCAATAATTTATAAAGAAAAGGAATTTATTTTTTACAGTTTTGGAGGCTGAGAAATCCAAGGTCCAGGGGCTACATCTGGTGAGGACCAAGTCAGTGCAGGGTATCGCTTGGCAAGTGAGCTGAGCATGTTAGCTCAGATCTCCCTTCCTCTTCTTATAAAGCTGCCAGTGCCATTCCTGATAACCCATTAACACATTAACCCATTAATTTATGAGTCTATTCATAAGTTTCAGAGCTTTCATTATCCGATAGCCTTTTAAAGGCTCCACCTCTCAAATTGCCACATTGGAGATTAAGTTTTAACATGAGTTTGGGAGAGGAGAAATATTCAAACAATACTGTAGGTTTCTCCTCCAAACCTAATTCCTAGTCTGAATTGCAAAGCTCATGTTATTATCTTGGGAACAATCCAGATCAGCATCAATATCTAAGTGATCCAATGTTGGGAGTGGGCGGGTAGGTAAGAGCACATTGGCAGTGATGAATTATATATAGCAGCCATTTTAAGATGATGTTAGAATCAGGGTTTCTAGAAGGTCCATCTAGATTGATGTAAGGAACGGCAAGTAGCTGGGGAGATGTTAGTAAAGGGAACCGGCTTCTAGGCACTATGCTATTTTCAAACATTCCAATCTTTGAGTTTCAAGTATCTTAATTTATTAAAAAGAGCAAAAACAAAATATGTTGAGCTAGATAACCTCTGGAATTCAGTCTGGCTCCAAATTTATCATAATTCCAAACCTTAATAAAATTGAAGCTCTTTTTTTAAAAACTTGATAGCTATCTTTCTGGGCTCTTACTGTTGGTGACTTGCTGTTCATGGCCTTCTGATGCACAGGGCAAAGTTTAGAAAATTTAAACAAGCATCAGCCTCCTAATGAACAAGCATGAGCATTTTTCTCTAAATGATATGACCCAAAAGCCTAAAGGCTAGGTCTTACCATTTGATAATAACAAAATACACTGCAACTTTACTACATAATAATGCCATAGTGGCATGGAACTCTACTGGCTTCAGTGCCAGAAAGTAGCCCTTGTTAATTTGCCTTCCAGTTATTCCTGGTAGGCCAAAATGAAGTATATTGCATGTGCCTCCAAACCAGCCATAAACTTGTCTAGAATGTTAACTTTAATGCAGAAAGGAATATCTAACAGCCTACAGTGGCAAAAATGTAAGAATTAAAATACTAGGAGAGGGGTTAGTTCTTCTCTCTAAAACATTCTTTCATCAATAAACACACAAACATGTTCTTTGCTATCTTTTACAATGTGAGTACGCGATTCCATCAGTATCAAAGAACAGCCTGTACATCTTTAGGAATTTTTTTTTTAATATGACTTCTGGTACAAATTACTTCAGTAATTTTTTTTTCCTGCCAAGAAATTGGCAGTAGCACTATGAAATTTTTCTGAGTATTCAATTAGCATCTATTTAGTGTTAGGAGTTGTATTACTCTAAAGCATGTGTGAAATCAGGCCATTGTTTTCTAAATGTAATATATACCACCAGAGAGTTCTCAGTTCTCAGAATTGAGCCTAGATTTTGTGATCAAGAGTGTTGACACAAAAGCGTGATTGCTTCTAATCATCCTTATTGTCTATATAATATTAATTTCTATCATTTGAAAAACTGTGTCCAGTCAAGATACAACTGAAACACAATTAAAACTGAACTCTCATATATTGTCAGGATACCCACCCATCAGGAATGGCTTCATCTCTGTGTGTAACTCTCAAGAGAGCTCTAAATGCATATGTGTGTACATAAGATACAGTTAGGGGACAGAGAGCTTAGGCTCTGGAGTTACACATCTTGGGCTTAATTCACACTTCTAATACTGCATATGTGGCATTAACCAATTATCTCCATATTTCAAATTCTTGATTTGATAAATGAGTCTAAAAATATTACCTGTTTCAAAAATTGCAGTGAGGTGATAAAGTATAAAATGACATCTTTTTAGTCAATACCCATTAACATTTTTTTCAATGTGACATTAGCTTACATATCACTAATCTCTTCCTGGCATTAACAATATAGGGAAATTAATAATATTATATTAATGATTTTATTATGATTACCATTTTACTATAAAATGAATAAAACAGGGACATCTCATTAAGAATTCACATTAAAAAAGGATTCACTCCACACTTGGCATCTCAACATAAGTCTTTTGAAAATGTACTGAAAAGGAAAATTATACTGTAATACTCACATAAATGCCTACTGAAATCTCCTTATCCATCACATCAAAGTCCTTATGTCTCCCTGAAAACCTCTCTTCTCTCACTTTTTATCCCAGAACATTCTACAAAATCTCCATCTATTCCTTTCTCTTATATCCCTGTTTTATTTTTCCCTTCCAAGAACTGCTTCAACAATACTTTAGTTTAGGATTTCTGTCTTTATTTTCATGAAAATAATTGATCTATGATTTTCCTTAATGTCCTTGTCAGTTTTTAAAGTGAAGCTTATTATGTCTCCATAAAATAAGTGGTTGTTTCCACTTTGTGCTCTGCAGGTGTGTGTTTGAAATTTATTCCTTCTGAAAGGTCTTTTATCACATATTCAATATTATAATTTAGAATAACAATTTTAATTTTATTCAGCTTTTTAAAATTTATTTTTGTCTGTTTTTGTAAATTGTGTTTGTAGGGATTTATCCATCATCAAACATTTCAAATTTTGCCATAAAATTATTCATTATCTTAGACTTTTTAGTGGTATCTCTTCTCATTTTTGATATGTGTAATTGTTAATAGTAAACTTCTTTTGTGTATCATGTAGGTTTTTGTTTTGTTTTTGTTTTGTTTTTATTTTGCTTTTTAGTCCAACAATCCCATGTTTTTAATGCGATTACTTAGTTCTTTTACATTTAATTACATATATATTTTAGAGAGATTAGAGCAAAGAAATATAACATGTTTAAGTTCCAAGGCTACTAAAAATGACATGCTTACATGTCATTGTACATGTACATATTACATGGTTATTACATGTACATATTACATGTACATAGTTTGTATATATTAAATGTACAAACTTAATAAAAAATGATTGGGAATTCCCATTCCAGGGTAACTATGTACATGTAACTATGTACATGTACATATTACATGTACATAGTTTGTACATACTAAATGTACAAACAATAAAAAATGATTGGGAATTCCCATTCCAGGGTAAAATTAGCTACAATGTGATTGAGCTCTTTTGAATGAGTGCTAAGATCCATTTTATATTTGAAAATTCCTAATTCTGAGGCAAAATGTAATCTCTATTTTATGTCCATATTTTTATTGAATCAACTGCATTTCTTTATCACTCTCTTTTTTTGCTACTCTTGTCTGTATTTATCATAAAGGCTTAGCCAGAGTTCTATGATTATCAACCTTGAACTTGAGTCAAAGAAGGTGTAGAACTCTTTCCGGAAAGACCTTCATGAAAAGGAAATTTTGGACTTGGACTAGCATCCTCACCACCTTAAGTGAGAACTAAGCCTCTCATGGGATTCCTAGAAGGGCTGATGTCAACATTAGTAATTAGCCATTGCTCCCAATTGTTTCCTTGCTTGCAGAGCATGGACTTTTAGAGAAATGCAATGTGTTTAACCATAGAAAAAGAGTCATAATTTGGTCTATTCCGTTCAAGCTAATCTCATTCTAATCCCTACATTCTCTAGTCTCCTTTTTGGCGAGTGTCTGGATGCCAGTTACTAACATGGATGCATGTTTTTTGTTTTGTTCACAACAGTGCTTCAACCTGTGCTTTGGTGGTCCCAGCAGTCTCGCTTCTCTGATCCTGGTTTCTTAATCACTGGATCACACCTCACGTGTGTCTTCCTAAACTCAGTAGTTTATAGTAGTATCTTCATAGAACTCCAATTTCCTGAGGGTGGCCACATCATGCCCTGGGTGCACACAGTTAGCTGGGTAGTTCTAAGCATCATTGAGGATCCAGATTAAAATTCACTCCATTCTTTTCAGTGACTTTGTGAATATCTAATTCCTGCATCAAATCATTTTCTGCTTAAAGTATCTAGAAAGGCTTCTGTGTCTTACACTGAACTTGATGACTACAGATAGATACATGTTTTTGTAGGCAGGGTTGGCTATGTGACACAGAAATTGCTAAGGGTGTTGGAAGTTTGTAAAGATTGTTTTCTGATTAAAGATATAGGAGTATAAAATGAAATAGCTTGAGTTGTCCTGGTCTTTTCTCCCTCCTCCTTCCTCCCTTTGATCCTTGTTATGAGCCAGGGTTGCAGCAGCCGTCTTGCAGCCATGAGCCATGGGGATGGGTGAGGATCACAGGCTTCAGTGTTGCAGACGTCCCAGCAGTGCTGTGCTCCCTACTATGTCAGGGCTAGTGGGAAAGATAGAAAAAGCCTGGATCATTGATAATATTCCTAGGCTGCTAAAGAAGCTCTGGACCGCTTACGGAGTTTGAGCTTGAGCATTATTAGTTAGGATTCCTGTTACCTGCTGAAAAAATAATTTCTATTTGATAAAAGTGAATTACCTCCCTGAGGGTGAAAGATCAAAAGCAAAGGAAGCCTGAACTTCCTAATGGAGCAGCTGCTGTCAGTGCCCCACCCATCTCCCTCAAACTTGACTATTCCAATGCGCTCTACCAACCTTCCATGGTCAGTATTAATATCTCTGTGCTTGAGTTTTCTTGGAATTTCAGAAGTCTCCCTTCCCAGTCTTAGATGTGGCAAGAAATTTGACACCTCCTGATAGTAGCTCCCTATGAATGACTCTAAGAATTTGCTGTATAAAACATCAACTTTCTGGTTCCTTGGGGAGGAACATTTTGAGGCATGTGTTTTACACAGTTCTCAGGCTTTCCCGCTGTATTAGCCAGCTTAATAACTGATCTTTATAGATTGTCTCCTTTCCCTGCACCTTCTCAATTAAACAACTGAACTTGATTTCTTGTTTCAGCATCTGCGTCTGGGGGGATCTAAGCTAAGATACCTAATAAAATAAAATTAGGTATATCAGGCCATGACCAGGTATAAAAGACTGAATAAATCAGGCTTTTCTGCTTCAACCAAAGGTCAATGCACAGATCACTGTGGAAGTCTCTGCAATTTATTCTCTGACTACAGTTTTCAAAGACCCAGGCCCCTTAATTTTGACATTATCATGCCAGTTGTGATTATATATTGACCATACCCATCATACAAGTCCTGTTGGGTACTGCATTAGTCAGTGCTCTTTGGAGAAACACAATCAGTATGTAAAAGGAGAGAGATTTATATTTAAGAAATTGGCTCACAGGATTGTGGAGGCTTGGCAAGTCCAAAATCTGATGGGGTAGGTCAGCAGGCTGGAGACCCAGTGAAGAGTTGCAGTTCAAGTCCAAAGTCCATATTCTGCCAAAATTCCTTCTTTTTCAGGGTATGTCAGTCCTTGCTATAGTGAGGCCTTCATCTGATTGGATGAGGCCCACCTACATTAGCAGAGCAACCTGCTTTACTCTGAGCCCACCAATTTGTATGTTAATCTCATAAAACACCCTCACAGAAACATGCATAATAATGATTGAGTGAATATCTTGGCACTGTGGCCCAGCCAAGTTGACATACAATATTAATCATCCCAGGTACTATTTTACCATTTTTATCTTTAGCTAGCAACATTACAATTGATGGTTAGTCCACTGACTTGACTCTACTACTGCCTCTAAAGACAATTTAATTTTAATACAATTAGACTGCTTTTCCATTAAATTTCTTTAACTGAAAATGGAATTCTGAATTCTCTATAACTAGATATCTGCTGTTTCCATGAGCTCAAACCACATGACTTTTTATGTCTATATGTGCAGGCAGGAGGGGAGATTTTATTGTGGCACTTAAAAAAAATCCACTTCAACATGGCAGTAAGTCCTTTATTTGTAAAAGTACTGGAAATTCTATAACTGAGATAGGTTTCTTAGGGCCACAGTCCATTTTAACTGAATTAAGATATTTTGTTACCATGGAGGAACAAATTATGAGGTAGCTGGTGCATCGTTGAGGATGTTTCCATTTAAAACACCACCACTCATTGTCACTTATCACATAGAAGTGAGCCTGTTTAGCTTATAATGTAATAAGATGATGAAAAAGCAAAGGGCTGGAGAATAATACACCACTCAAGTGAATTGTTATGCATCAAGGAGGAACTCAGGGATAAAATGGGGGCCCTGGTGTCCTGTGTCCAGGTAAAGATAATGAAGTGGAAGTCCAACAAACACTGTTATCTACTGAACACCTCTGCCAAAGGACAGAGATCATGGTGCTAGATTACATGAAAAACAAAAATAATTAAGGAAAATGAATCAGAAGGCAGAGTTAAAACTTTGACCTTCACCTCCATTTTTTTTTTTTTTTTAGAGTAGCAGTCCCCAACCTTTTTGGCACCAGGAACCGGTTTCATGGAAGACAGTTTTCCACAGATGGGGGGAGATGATTTTGGGATGATTCAAATGCATTACATTTATTGTGAACTTTATTTCTAATATTACTACATTATAATAGATAATGAAATAATTATACAACTCATATAATGCAGAATCTAATGCCACTGCTGATCTGACAGGAGGCGGAGCAATGGGGAGGGGGGGAAATACAGATGAAGCTTCACTTCCGCCAGCTCACCTCCTGCTGTGCAGCCAGGTGCCTGACAGGCCAAGGTCTGAGGCCTGGGGGTTGGGGAACACAGCTTTAGAACACTTATGAATTATGGGATAAGCATAAAACATTTTGCTCTTACCAGAAAAATATTTTTCTTTTGACAGAAAGGCCTTAAGTGAAAAGTAAATTTAAAAATCCAATTTAGAGGAGGAAACTGCAAAAAGCTGTTATTTTGTATTGGTGAAATATGTTTCACACATAACTAAGCAAGTTCCACTACATGAATCTTTTATTAAAACAAGGCCAATGGAACTAGTTAGCTTATTGCAGAGCAGTTTTTCCACTAATAGCAATTTCATGTTGGTGAGTTTTACTTCATAACAAATATGTCTCATTTCTGCCAAGAAAATTTATAAGGAGCCCCACTTCATTTAGAAAGAGAAAGGGATTATACATTTTGGGAAATAATTTTCCTGAGAGAAATAAAATAATCTTTCAGCTATCTCTTAACTAAGTAATGCCAATAATGTGTTTTAGATAATTTAAATTGCAAAAAGAATTATAAAAAAAAAGTTTACCAAATCACCAATTTATTGAGAATAAAAACTCTAAACTAGTCATTAGAGGATCCCCACTTACCATAATAATACTTTGTAATTATTAGATTGTTAATAGATATTTGTTGAAAAAAATAAATGCTAGATAAGTTTTGGCTTCTGTCCTCAAGAAATTTATAGTCTAGCTGAATTAGGGAGGCATACTTCTGTATATTGGCTAAAACCACTATGCCTGTGCACAACCAGGGAGTTTTTGTTGGCACCTATTGATAGCTGCCAAGGTTGAAATAAGTAAAGATAATTTTCAGGTTATTATAAAATCATATCTCAGGACAAATTTGGTTGCACATACCAATATGTATTATCAGCCACACATATAACCTGTTTTGAGGCGGGAGGATTGCTTGAGGTCAGGGGCTCAAGAACAGCCTGAGGAAGAGTGAGACCCATATTCTACAAAAACTGGAAAAATTAGCTGGGTGTGGTGGCACACACCTGTAGCCCCAGCTACTTAGGAGGTCGAGGCAGGAGGATCACTTGAGCCCAGGAGTTTGAGGTTGGAGTCACCTACAATGAAGCCACTGCACTATAGCCCGGTGACAGGGCAAGGCCCTATCTCACAAAAAAATAAAATAGAAAAAAAAGAAAAAAGAAAGAGAAAAAATTGATAAAGTCCTAGTTTATTTAAGAAAATAACTTGTATGAAAGATTCACTTGAGGTAAATGTGACAATATTCCATTTAGATCTGACTAAACCTCCTAAGTCAGGCAACAAGAAACCTCTGAATCAATAGTGGAAAATAGATATTTACAAATCAAGCCTAGAGTATCGTGCTCAAAGGATAGGTGAAGGGTATGATGTTTACTGTATTACTGTCACTGTTCATGCAAGGGATGAAATTATCTCTAAAATATTTTAGCCAATATATACATCTTGAAAATTATCAGTGAGATTCCATCACCAACGAACAATTTGCAGATCACTTATTTATCCAACAAAATCATACTTCTAACCTATCTTAATAAGCAAACTTCTTTGATGTTCACCAGAAAAAGTGATAACTGAAGCTTGTATATACAGTAGCTGCCTCAGGAATGTGGCTAGCTTATCTTCTGCTGAATTCCTGATAAGGGCAAGTAAATGTTCCCACATACATACATAGGTAATAACACCTATTCTGAATATTCTGAAGTATTTCAAATAAATATAAACATTATATGTACAACGTGAGTGCAGATCAGTAAAAAATAGCTAACACGTATTGAATGCTTCTTCTGTATTGAGAGATGGTTCTAAGTAGTTCACATGAGTTACATAATTCTAAAGCAACACTCTATTATTTCATTTCTAAAAGAATAAATTGAGGCTCTGAGAAGTTAGGTTACTTTTAAGGCAAGAAACTAGAAAGTGGTATTGTGAGATTGAGACACAGGTATTTAGCTCTAAAGTCCATACCCTTAGTTACTATGCAATACTGACTCTCAAAGGACTGAATACAGAATAATAACACTAAGGGCTAAATGCTACTTGGTCTCAATAAGAAGGCCCATGCAGAAGGACTGGACAGAAGAGCTCTTCCCCTTGGACTCAAGTTCTACTCAATAGGAAAACACAGTCAGTTACAGGTAAACTGAGATTAACTATACAGTAGGTCCTTTCACATGTACCTCTCTCCTTCGTACACTCTTGTCCAAACTTCCAAAAGAAGAGCAATCCTCTTCATTACGTAGTCAGTCTTGGCCTATAAACTCAGCCTCCCAGGGCTGTGCAGTCTATAGAACATCTCTGGTTGAGTACCATGATCTAACCAACTTGAACCCCTGGATTAGCAGTGAGATTCCTGTCAATATTACAGCTGGTGAGTTGCAAGAGGCATGGATGGTTTTAATGATGGTAGAATCTTATTGGGTGGTAGAGATAGTTAGTTCAGTAGATTATACCAGAAAAAAATCAAGCTGAAGATAACTGCTTTCATGGAACAGAAAATTTAGCTTTGAACTGCGTTTGAAGCTAAGGTAAAAATAGTAATTCTGTGTGTTTATTAACAAGAATCATGCAAGCATATAGGGAAAATTAAATTTTTTCTAACACCAATCACTAAGAGAGATATGTTAACTGGATTCTTCTAAAAGAGATAATGAAACAATCAATAATTCAAATTTATTTTACAAAAAAGTAGACATAATTACAGGTCTGTTTTTCATACTTTTCCCTCTCTTTCTTTAATTGGGAAGTGTGAATTCCTGATTAAGGCACAGACTGCTCCTAGACTGTGGCTTAAATTAACCATATTGTCTGTCTCCATTGCCTGTAGTATACTGCTTAGGTAACACCACAGCAAACTCTGGTTTATGGTCTGAGAGGAGCTAGAATGGGGCTTCTGAGGGCAGGATCTTAATAATTATATAAGGCATAATGGAATAAATACTCCAAATAAAATACTAAGATTTTCCCACAAGATTAATATTAAAAGCAATCTAGTAAATGCTATTTACATGGAGTATAATCTAAATATAAGGCTATCTAAAGGTTGAAAATAGAAGTAAGAACTAAGAGACTCCATGCAAACCCTATCCAAAAGAATTCTGGTAAAACTATAGTAATATCAGACAAAGTAGACTTAGGCAAAGAAACACTTCCAAAGTTAAAGATAGAAAAATTATAAGGATAAAAGGGCCAATCCAAGAAGATATGGCTGCCCTAAATCTATGTGTGTGACCCAATATATAGTTTAACAATTTATAAAAGCAGAGGGAGAGAGAGAGAGAGAGAGAATGAACTTAGAAAAGAAGAAATAATGCTTACTGGATGATTTCAAGATGCATTAAGATTGAGAAACACTAGTCTAGATTTAGCCTGTCAAAGGATGGGAAGTGAGAAGAAAAGCAGATAAAGACAAAGCATAGTATCTTTTGGTGGAATGGAACACAAAATTTAAAACTCTAGAGACAAGAAAAGTTGTCAACAATTTGCAAGGAGGCATATGATAAGACAGTGACAGTGTCCTATGATAAGTAAATAATGCTTCAGAAATTTTCCCAAACCGAGGCAAGCATGCTGGGTTTTTACAGCCCTGACCCATCAATTATTGGCTAATCAGGGAAGTCCTGAAGGTAGATGCAGGCCATTGGAAAAGAAAGCACACCAAAGTTGAGGGAGGTGTGCACAGAAATTGTAAAAGAGATGCAAGGAAATCTGGACAAGTCCTGACTATGTCAGCTATGAAATGATATTTTTAAAACTCTTCCATGGATTCATTTCTGACAAAAAAAAACCAAGCAAATAATTTTAGATGTCCACAGACCTCATTACTATCATGTAATAAACGGGGGGCCGGTTTGGTATATAGGCAACTCTAGCACTAAATTATGCCAAATGCTACCAAATTATGCTTCTCATTTTTATTGTTTAGAAATTATCGACAATCCAGATTCAGAATAAAACTGTCACATCTAGAATAAAATGGATGAATTTTAAAATCTTATGTTAGGAAAACAAATAGAAATGTTTCCAATGACTTCATTTAAATCAGAAATAGTACCTGTCTTCTCTGTGGAAAAATAAAATGGAGAAATAATTTTTTAAAAAATACAGTATTAAATAACCCATATATGAAAAGAGAGAGAGACGTAAATATACTTGGCTTTAGAAAAAATAAAGCTTCTATTTTGCAAGCTCTGATTTTACTGTGTGTTTTGGTGGGGGGAGGAAAAGATTCCACAGAGAGGTTGTTCACGTACATTACGCCTAAACTAAATGTTAATATCTGTTCTCCATGAAGTACAACTCTCATGGAAGCACAAACAAGCACCTATATCACTGTACCGTTCCTGTTGCCCAAGCTACAGACTTAAGGACCCTTAAGAGCCTCTAATTACTTTTGGTGCAATGTGATATAACCGTGCCACCTACATTATTGTTAATGAATGCAGCACAGCTAATTCTTCACTTAGGGCGCTGACTTGTGGCCTATTCTGGGAAATGACTCTACAACTAATAAATGACTTACTGCAAGTATTACAGTAGCTGACAGTACATGGCCCATTCAGAAATCTCCAGGCCCAAGTGGTTTCTCTGAAGAATTCTAAACATTTACAAATTGCTCTGGATGGAGCTTTCCTATGTCTTCAAACTGCTTTGTAAGGAAGCAAAAAAAGGAACATCAAACAATCTTTTTAGTCTAATTTAAGTCATGCTAGACTTAAAGTGTTGGAAAATAAGCAGAATGTTTAAAATTTTAAAAAATCATGTGATAAGAGAAGGGGTGTTTTTGCGGCCTGAGAGAGCATCGGGGAGAGAGTGTCCAAGGGTTGGGATTCAAAGAATGTCCATCTGCTGTTTGATGAGGACTGTATAAAGAAATCCTCATCTTATGGGATAAATATAATGAACTTGTCTTCATTTACAGTGAAAAATACTGTTTCCTGTTGTGGCAAATAAGCAGGAAAATTTTAAGCTTACTCTCTTCAATTTGTGTGGATTAACTATTTTTAGGCATCTGTTGAGGTTGTGCATGTGTGTTTAAGTTGAAATCTGATATTTACATTATTTAAAAAGATCGTTACTATAAAAATAGGATGGATAAAACAGATTTAAAAAACAAAGATCTGAGTCCATAAGCTCATCATCTGTAACAGCATGACAGAGGGCTTCCATTTATGGGAAGACAGGGCAACATGTCCTATAATCAACATTTCCATAGATGTAGATATAATAGATAGAAATAGGTATGATAATAGGAATTTCTCAAGGGATAAGTACTTTCTTGCTAATGAACAGGAACATGAAGTTAGAATAAAAAGTAATAAGGATCTGGAAATTGTGTGGAAATTCTTCCTTTGGTTTAATCATTATTATATGATTTATAGGTAATTTATATGATTGATTATTCAAGTTGGATCAATGGGATCATACTACCAAGAAAGTAATATTATGAATGCATTTTCATGATGTTATAAAAAGAATATATCACTCTATGGATAATATGATATTAACTACACAAAATATCTGAAAGGAAATTTTCAAATGTTAACTTAAGTCTACTAACTAGAGAGCCCAAACTCCCTTGAAAGTACTGGGATAATAGATTTTCTCTACTTTCTCTGTAACTGTGGATAAAGATAATGTTGAAATACATTTACTTAAACTTATTTGCAATAATTCTACTTAAGAGTCTAACAATATTGGCGGTGCAGAAACAGGGAAGAATCAGTTTAGAATTGTAGAACACCATCCCTATTTTTCTTAATATATATATTATTTGTACTAAATTATTATCATGGATATGAGGCAAAAACAATGCTTCTCAACTAAATATTATTTTTAATTCTAATTCTTCGGGGTCAGAATAAATTTATCCCTAAAAAATATCTAAGTGCAGCTTAAATAGGTAACAACTGTTCCACAACACCTATCACTGTAACATTTTCTTTCAAATTTCCCCTCTATAGCCTGAATGAGCCCCAGTCCATAGAATTTTCATTATGAAATTTACATTTCAACTAAATGGGATGTTTATAATCCCAAATAACTTTTGATAAAAGTAACTTTTAGAGAATTTCTAAAGACGTAACTTTTGGAATGAGGGTGACTACACTTCATTTTTCGTTACCTGGACATTTGAAGTCCCTCCAGTGTCACAGAGTAGGAATTTTTAAATCTTTTTTAAATATAAGTATATTTCCCAATGGCTCCTAAAGCTGTGGAGTCTAGAGTTGAGAGACCCAGAACAACCAAATCACTTGATAAACTTAATGTGGTATCTTCTTTTTTAGGCATCTATTTTTTGTAACAATTTTGCATTGGTTATCTACCCCAAAACAAATTAAAACTTAATACTAAAACTACTGTCTAGAGGACTCCTTCTTATGTTTTTCCCTTCCTGCTTATTCACCATAAACTCTTAAGACAGTACATTTTAGCTATAAGTCTTCAGTTAAGTAAGCATTTCTCTCACTATTGAATTTTATTACGCTTTTGAAAATAAGCTTATAGGGCACAGGGAAATATGAACATTACAAATGAAAAAAGTATGAATGTATGCACATAAATAAACAAATCACCAATAAAAGTAGATCATATTTCTCTTGCAGAAGAATAAATTGATTTGATTATGTGTACTGGAGTTCAATTTAAATGTTACAAAAGACTATTATCTGTAGTATTTTGAAAGCTTCCTCTTCCACCAATCTGAGTTAAACTAGATAAACTAGTAAAAGCCATTTATTTTGTGTGCGATAACCCTTATCTTTGAAAATAGTAAGTCCATTCTTTAAGTCATTTTCTAGTATATAAATGCAAGAGGATACTCTCAAATCGAACTTAATTAAGAATAAAATATGGCATATGTAGTCAACAAAACAAAATACAAACTTAATTATGAAATGCAGAGGAAAGAAGGGTAAGAGGAAGAAGCAAGATTTCTAAATTTCATTAAAGATTTCTTTTTCATATTCTTGCTTTTGGAAAATCATGTTATTTTTTCTTTTCCAATTGAAATTGAAAATTCCAGAGATAATGAATTTAATTCTTTACTGAAAACATTAATGATGTCAAAGAAATAAATGAGTGTTTTCTTTAAGTCTTCCTTGTAGAGTGAAAACACAGGTGACAGTTTAAATTTATAGACTGCTTTGGCTTCTTTGTCAAGTTCTTTAACATTTACTGCTTTTCAAACCTTAGATCTCTCGTCTCTTATTCTTAATGCCAGCTCATTTGCTCACATTTTCAACAACCTGCTAAATCTACTGTGGCAGCTCGGGTATTCTCCACTCCACCTACATCTTAAATTCCTTGTCCTTGTTGACACTTTATTCTTAGATCTTTTATTTACTTTTAGATTTTCGACACAGAAATATTAATATTTTAAAATCTAAGCTCATCAAATGTCCCTCTTGACAGTCACCTCTCCTTAATTTCCTTATCATGGCAATATATTATTAACACCTTTCACTTTTCCTATAATCACAATTATTCTGTCTGTGTTCATCTGTTTAGCCAAAATTATTCTTTTTGGAAGGGCAGAGCCTAGGCAATGTAGTCTGCCTTAGTATTTGTTTTTGGAAAAGTTATTCTACAGTATGGCTAGGTACCAGAGAGGGGAACAACTGACATTCCTCCAACAAGTATTTTAGTGCCTAATATGTGCCAGGTACTTGGTTAGTTCTGGCTCATAGTAAAAGAAATATGATAAATCCAGGCCCTATTCTTCTTAGAATTTATATTATAGCAGTATTCCCCAAGCTCTTTGTCACCAGAGACTGTTTTCATGGAAGACAATTTTTAAACGGACCAGGGGAGCTGGGGGAGATGGTTTTGGGATGATTCTAGTACATTATATTTATTGTGTACTTTATTATTATTACATTTTAATATATAATAAAATAATTATACAACTCACCATGGGTTGTGGACCCCTGGCTAGGGGATAGATAAATACTTGCATATGTAATTATAAACTTTAATAACACTATAAAGAAATTGTGTGGGGTGTTAGGACATATACCCATGGTGGTACAAATTAGACTTGTAAGTCAGTAAATAATATTGTCTCCAATTCCTGTGACTCTAGATGATACACATATTTGTACTTCTGGGATTGCTTGTACATTGTCTGATATTGCTACTTTTCTAGTGTGTATTTTCTGGTTTATAGAATAACAAATACACTTGGTCTTCTATAATTGCAAATAAATAAAGACCGGTTGAATGGTCCCTTAGTAAAAAGCTCACTTCTTCAGAAATCAGTTTGGCCATAGAATTTTGTCAGCGTGACTGCAAATTACGAGCTGAGTATGTATTGAGGGAAGGTCAGACATATACGACTATTTGAAGCATATTATATCCATCATAAAATTATTTCTACCTGTCACTCTTGAAGCAGTTTCTTCAGACCACTAAATAATAGGGTACGGCATCTCCTTTTCTTCCTGATAGTGGATTTCCTTCTGGCTGCCTGAAGCTGGACTGAGAATAGCATGTGGGATTTCATGGGGCATGTGTGTTGTGGAAAAGTACTAAATGGCTCATTTAGATATAATGGAGATATTTTAGGACTCAGGAACAGACAAACTTGAGTTTGATTAATATACTAATATGCTAAGTATTTTAATGAAAAAAGTAGACAACATGCAAGAAAAGATGGGAAATATAAGCAAAGAGATGGAAATTCTAAGAGAGAAAAATAAATGCTAGACATAAAAATATTATAAAAGAATTGAAGAATGCCTTTAATGAGTTCATTAGGAGACTGGACAGTGTCAAGAAAAGAATCTGCTGAAAAGAAATGAGCTATCAATCTATGAAAAAACATGGAGGGATTTTGAATGTACATTACTCAGTGAAAGAAACCAATTTGAAAAGGCTATATACTTCATCCAACTACATGACATCTGGAAAAGGCAAAACTATGGGAACAGTAAAAAGGTCAGTGGTTGCCAGGGATGAGGGAGGGAAGAATAGGTGGGGAACAGAGTACTTTTAAGACAATGAAACTGTTCTTTACAAAACTATAATGGTAAATACTTGTCATGTATTTGTCCAAACCCATAGAATGTGCAATACCAAGAGTGAACCCTAATGTAAACTATGGACTTTGGATGATGATGATACATTGATGTAAATTCTTTGATTGTAACAAATGGACCACTCTAGTGGGAGATGTTGGTAATAGCAGAGGCTATGCATGTGTGGCCGTGGAGGGTATATGGGAAATCTCTGTACTTCCTCTCACTATTGCTGCAAACCTAAAACTTCTCTAAAAAAATAAAGTCTAATAAATTTTTTTTAAAAATCAGAGCTCACACCATATATTTTGGTGAAAGACTAAATTTTTTTCTCCCTGACATAAGGAACAAAACAAGATGTCTGTTCTCACCACGTTTAATCATACTGGAGATCACTGAAGTTCCAATAAGGCAAAAAATAAATAAAATGAATAAAGATTAGAAAACAGAAGAAAGATGGTCTCTATGTGAAGGTGATATGATTATTTATGCAGAAAATCAAAGGGAATCTAAAAATCATTGCTATAATAAAGACAAGATTTTAGCAAGGCTGTAGAATACACAGTTTACACATAAAAATACTTGTAAAGTTACATATAAGAAAAAAATGATTCGAAAATGAAAGTTAACAATTTCCTTTACTGTAGCACCAACACATATAAAATACAAATAAACTAAAAGACACCGTAAGCCGCCACACTGCAAGTACAAAACATTGCTGAGAGAAATTGGAGCAATCTAAATAAATCTAGGCATATGCTGTACTTATGAAAGGAAGACTCACTAGTGTTAAAATGGCAAATATCCGCATTGGTGTTATTTAGATTTAACCCAATTCCAATAAATTTTCCAGAAAACTTTGTGTAGTAATTGTCCAGTTGATTTTTAAAATTTACATGGAAATTAGAAGGATCTAGAAAAACCAAGCAATTTTTAAAATGAAGTTGGAGAAATAAAGCTGGAATACTTAATCTACCAGATTTCAAAATGTACTATAAAGCTATAGGCATGAAGACTGTGTGGTATTGGTGAAATACAGATACAAAGATTAACTAATGTGAATGTAAGCAATATAACAATAGACAGATGACAGGGGATGGCTTTTGGTTAGAAATTATACTATCTTGAATTGAGTAAAATTATTTTTAAATAGATCTCATTTTAATGTTCTCTTCAGGGCTGTTACTTATTAATGAAGTAAATAAACTAGGTCTTTTATAACCAACTTATATAATTATCAGAAATATTTCTTACTAAAGACTATAAGAACTATCAATCCTCAAACCTCAAGTTATTAAGTAGCCTTTTGTTTAAATTCATTTAAGAGCTAATAGGTCAGCATAGGTGTGTTCTCATCAAAAAAAAAAAAAAATGCAGAGTGGAAGAATTTTGGATTTAAAACTTACTGTATGAATGTGACCCTGAATATTTTATATGTGTGACAGCAGTGTTATTATAGACAAAACCCTTTGCACCATAAACACTTTCATCCTTATTAGAATTTAAGATAGCTGCCATTTGAAACAATATTCATAGACATAAAATTTTATACATGCAAAATAAGAAAATGTTTTCATTGTCTTCTCATTAGATTTATGAAAATTTTAAAAGAAGCCAAACAAACTTTCAAGAATGATTTATATTAAAAGAAAATTGGCAAATGTTTATGTTTACCATATAATGCTGAGTCATATTTCTCTCAAGATCATAAGATCTTTCAAATGTGTGTATATTTTTATTTTATGCATTTTGAGAGAGAAAGAGATGGTTGAAGCTCTAAATCTCCGTTTCTTATTTCTCTAGAGCAGGCAGATGCTCAAATATTTAGTCTATGACAAGTTAAACTTAAAACTTCAAGCAGAGATTTTATTTTTCTCACTTCAAATCTGATGAAAAATAGAGCAATCTAAACTGTCACTGTGCAGCTGCCTTTTCTTTGAATACATTTTGGAGTCACTACAAACCTTCAAGTTTTAAGATTGTTGAAAGTGATCCACGTTCTGGAAGACCTTCAATAAGCAGAATACCTGAATGTTGCACATGCACCAGTTAGGTTAAGAGATACCAGGAGAACTGTGTAAGGTCCCAACAAGGTGCTGACTTGGAAGGTGACTGAGGTATCGTGGTTCTATGTACAATGTTGCTTGTATCTTCTTCAATAAATGCCTCTGTTTTTCATAGTATGTGGCTGGATACTTTCCAGACAGACTTTGAACAGACTAATAGTCCTGACTGGGTCAATCAGGTTTTCCCAACGTTTTGCAACTCCATTTTAGCTTTAGAATACAGTGAAAACATAATGCTTATTTAGTGAGTACTCCAGGCAGTAGTAGTAATTAATGAAACAAGTAATTAATGAAACAAGATTAGGGAGTCATAAAAAAAAAAAAAAGACAGCAAAATGGACTTTATATTGAAGTATTCCTCTGTACTGTTAAATCATTTCAGTAAAAGCATTTATCAAATTGAATATTAGGAGATATTGAATATTTTTAACTTCTCTCCAACAATTGTGTCTAACAAACAGTTAAGTATTAAATGATAACACAGGAGACAGGATAGTCTAGTAAAATTATGTAAATCCAACCAGGTCCTATTGTCAAACTCTCCTAATAATTAGTTTCCTCAACTTCTTTAAATGACTCAATAGAACATCTCACAGTTGTTATAGGCATATGGTTTTCCTTATATTAGCATTATTAGTGACAAAAATGATATGTTGCATTTTTAAAGCAATTAGAGTTAAACAGGGCTTTTACAAACATGATTTAATCCTTACAACAACTTCATGAAATGCCCATTTTAGGTATTATTATCCCTAACCAAAGGACCAAAACTTTAACATTTTCATCAATTTTTATGGGTTTAAATTCTTTAAACTACTCACTAGATACATGTTAAGATTCTAAATCTATCATCTTCATTCAACAATTATCAATATGGAGCTAATATTTCAATGGAGGGAAGTTTCCCAGGAAAGACATTAAGGAGGCTAAGACTCCTTTGAAATTGTATACAGAATGTTATCTTGTACATATGGGGAGAAATTATTTTCATAACATTCTCAAAGGATATTCAGGATCTAAATTTGATCAAGATCCAAGGATTTAAATGATTTGTTTTTCTTTTTCATGTTCAGATAGTTTGGATAGCCTCCTGATAATAAATTCTCCACATAATTAAGTAATTTCTATGTTATATTATTGATTCATTTTAGAAAGAGACAAAAATACAAAAACGATTGCATTTTGATCTGTTGTTATTCGCTATCTAGGCATGAGTGCCATAGGAAGTCAATTAAGTGATGACTCCAGTGCAACAACCTAGTTTATCGTGGGACTGCAATCTCTGGTCATGCTGACAGTCTTAGTGTGTTTAAACTGGAAATAAAATTGGAAATAAAATCAGTCACCAATTCCTGTCAATTTTCCTCTTTTATATATATCCTTCTCTGTTGCCCAGTCTTTCACTTCTTGCCATCATTGTTCTAATTCAGATTCTACTATCTCTCACCTAGATTACAGCAGTTCCCCAAATAATATTTTTGTATCCCTTTCTTCATTTTTCACACTGCAAAGTGATATTTTAAAATGTTTAACATCAGATTATTGCTTTAAACCTTCAATGTCTTCTCATTGATCTTAATATAAATTCTAAGATTTTAAATACTGCCCATAAGAGCTTGACCCCCTTCTTGATTCTGCAACCTTGTATCTTATTTATTTGCCCTTTGACTTCTCCATTCCGACAATACCAAGTGAGTCTCTTCTGATTCCTCAAAAAATCCATAACTCCTTATAACTTCCATGTTTTTTTCATAGGCTGTTCTTCACTCTAGAACAGTGGTTTCCAAAGTGTGGTCCCCAAACCAACAGCATTAACCTATTCTTGGAACTTGTTAGTGTGCAAAATCTAGTTTACATCCAATACCTATTCAATCAGTGATCTGTGTTTGTTTTAACAAGCTCTTTATGTGTCCTCGAGCTTCAGAACCACTATTAATATAGTATTTTTCTCCTGTCTTTTGCCCTGCTAAACCCTACTCAGTCAGCTTAGATCTTCTTTGAGGAATTTCTATTAGTTTCCAGTTTTCCCAGAGAATCCTCTAATTCCTACAGAGTTAATATTATCCATATACCACATATACCTGTAGATTTATAGAACCACGGAAACTTCTGATTCAGTTATTTAGATAGACATGTGAGTATTACAATGCACACACAGCATTTTTGGGTGATCCTGATAATTCAAATTTGTAACCACTGATACAAATGGTTTAGTTAAGAACATGAGTTTTAAAGAAGATCAGAGAAGCAAGACCTTGGTTGTAGAGAGAGGATGATTGGACTATGAGAGGAATGGTTTTTGTCATTGGTTTATTTGTTTGTTTTACAATAAAAGAGACCAGAGTACGTTTATATTCCGAGGTGTGAGAATTAGCAGGTGTGGAAAGGCTTAAGTGACAAATGAAAGAGTGTTTGATAGATTCAAGAAATCTGTGATGAAATGGTTAAGAGCTACAGAACACTGGTGAAGTACAAAGAAGTAACGATATGCACAACTTTCCAGGGCCAGAAAGGTAACAGGTAGAGTGGAAGATACAATGTTTTATGCCAGAACTAAGTAGAAAGAATCTTAGTATATTTCCCCGCCCCCGGATTCCAGCCTTCCTAGCATTAATACACCTTCCTTACCTTTCTTGAGTGAAAAAATGTCTAGAGATTAAAATGTTTTTTTAAAACAGCTTTTAATACTTTCCCAAATAGATTCACAGAAGAAAGGGAAAAAAGGAAAGAAAGGAAGGAAGGGAAAGAAAAAAAATGACATAGTTGTAAAGAGCTGAACAAAACTCTTTCTGAACAAAATTATAAGATTTTGCATGAGTTACACACTCTAGAAAGAAGAGTGAAAATGATATTCAGTCAGGAAAAAGATGAATAGATTAGGCTAGAAAAGATTTTCTAAAATTTACATAAGAATACCTCATTTAATTTAAGAGGCAAGTAATAAATTAGGAAGAGATATTTTCTATGTAAGTGACAAGTATAGAATTATTCTTAATATATGGTGTACTTTTTTTAAAGATATCATTCAGAAACAGATAATCATCCCCATAAGTGAATTCCTTCTAACAGACTTGGAATAGCATTTAAAAAATCATATTTAGTTATTATGATTACATAATATTTATAGGGTACATGTGATGTTTTGATATAGGTATATAATATGAATTAATTAAATCAGAGTAATTGGGGTACTCATCATCCCAGGTACTTATCATTTATTTGTGTTAGGAACATCCAGAGTTCCCAAGACTTTTATCCACTTCAGGAATTTGTTTGGTTCTTCTGCTTTGCCAGTCTATTTCTGTGTCACTAGCATAGGGTGCTATTTTAGTGGCAATTTAATATTTGATAGGGAATTACTTCTTTCATTTTTCTTCCCTTTACAAAACCATTTAGGAGACTTTTTTGTTTATTTTTCTATCTTAATATTTCTATTGATTAAAAAATCCATTGGAATTTTAATTGAAATTTAAATTACAATAATGATGAATCTTAATTTATAAATAATTGACATATTAACATTATTTAGCCATTTTATTCAGAAGCATACTCTCTTCAACTTTGCATTCCTAACTAAAGTTTTATTTATTTCTCCATTCAAATATTGTATATAGTTTCCTGGGTATTTAATTTTGTTGTGCTATTCATTGCTTTTTTAAAATTATAGTGATTAATCTGTAAGAAATCTATAGATTCCAATATAAAGTCCTATTAGTAACAGGATATCTCATTAAATGGTTTTAATTTAATAGTTCTCATAGTAATAGTTCTAACAGTAGTTTAATAGTTCTCAGACTTATTCTGTTTGTTATCAAGTTGTACAATAATGTATATAATACGAATTTAATTTTTTTCTTATATAACTAAACTATGTGGATTCTATGACTAAGAGAAAAAAGACTGAGTTGATAAGGAGACAATTAGCAGTATCTAGCACACATCTCTAGGATTTTATCATTAAATATGATTTTTGGCTCTTGGTGTCATATAAGATATATTTTCTAATATTAAGAGAATATACTTCTATTTCTAGTTTTCTTACTAGTCTGGAATATTCAATTTCTGCAACAGTTTCTGAACATCTATTAAAATTATAATTAAAAAATTCTTATAAATAAATTGATGAAAAATTTTATAGATCTTCTACAAATTGTCACAGTACTGACTGAATACATTAGTATTAGCTAGCCATAATGCATTAGTTTTAACCGGCAACTGCATTTAATTTTCTAACATTTTATTTGGGACTGTTACGTGGTATGGAGATTTTTAAGGAAGTTACTACCTAGTGTCACTGTTTTTTGTGTCCTTTTTTATCTTACTAAAATTAAATATGGTACCAATTTAAACTTCTACCTGAAGCATATGAGAATTATCTGGTTCAATGCACTTCTATCATCATGAAATAATTTACTAATATCTTTAAAGCTTTATTAATTTTACAGGCAGGCCCTCTCCATTTGCGTATTTTAAATTTATGGTGAGGTAGAAAATTTTTCCCTATGTTTCTTAACAATTTACATTTCTATTGAATTTATTTTATTTGAAAAATATTTTACTTGAATGTTAAACACACCATTCAATATGCTGTGGTTCAGGTGAATGGCTGCTTGCTCATTTTTTACAGAGTGGCAGCAGATACCATTGTCATCAACAGAAATTTTTTTATATAAGTGGTGAAATACTAGATTTATTCAAAAAGAAATGAAATTTCCTAGGTAAAGCATCAATAATAATTACTATTTCTGATACTGTGTCTCTAAAAAATAGCTGAGCAGTCACCTTTGTCAATATATTTATGCATTAACAATAGGTAGTGTTCAGGACATAGATTGTGAAGAAAGAGATCAATGAGTCAAATGTTAAAACATACATATCATGACTACTTAAGATAACATGAATGTTTATGAAAATTTAGATTATAACAACATGACTTTCATTCTGTGGACATTTTAAAAAATACATTTTACCCATTATATTTTACAAAATCACACACAATGAATTTATAAGCAGCATTTTTTAATAAAACAATTTAATTTCAACAAATATATCACTATCCTAGAAATGTGTTGGATAGGTAATTTCATTATTAATAAGGCATTAGTCTGTATAAACATGAATTTATTCATTTATGCCTTTACAGTGAGCAATGCAATTTTATTTTTTCTTAAAATATATTTGAAGTATATTATACACAGGGATAAGAACATATTTAATCAGTATATAGCTGGAAAATTTTCATAAGCTGAACATGAGCATGGAACCAGGAACGAGATTAATGACCTGGACATAACCAGCACCACAGAAGTCCCCTTGTGCTCTAATGAATAATCACTATTCTGCCTTCTAACAGTTTAAATTAGTTTTGCCCATTTTTGTACTTATCATATATGTGGGCTAAATATTAAAACAATTGATCTCATGGAGAGAATCAAGGTTTATGAGGCTTGAATATTTGTCCCACCAGATTAAAATTTGGGAAGATTATTAAGCATGTGGAATTACTGGCTTTGGACCAAATATGAGGTGTTCAGCAATCGAGGAGAATGTTAATGTTTATTGCTAAATCCATGCTTATGCCCTGAAGTGTGATATTTTGATATGTAATGTTTTTCTCTATAGTTTCCTGCATTTCTCCCTGGTCGAAAGAACTGTGTACTGGTAGTTTTAGAGACAAAGAGTGGAATGATGGTTGTCAGAGATTGGGAAGGTAGGCGAGGAGGAGTTTATAAAGGGGAGACGGGAAATGGATGCAAAATATAATTAGATAGATAAATAGAATGGACAATATTTGATAGCACAACGAAGTGACTATAATCAACAAGAAGTTAGGGTATACTTTGAAATAACTGAAATAACTAAAAGAGTAGAATTGGAATGTTCCTAACACAAAGAAATGATAAATGCCTGAGGTGATGGCTACCCCAATTACCCTGATTTGATTAATACACAGCTGTATGTCTGTATCAAAACTTCGCGTGTACCCTATAAATTTATACAAATATTATGTACCCATAATAATTAAAAATTAAAAAAATAAAAAAGAATCAAGCACTGCCTTCCACTTTGTTGACATGAAAAGCAAGAAGAAAATGAAACAATAAATTCTTTGAGTACTAAAGAAGACATTGTGTTAAATTACAGTCATGCAGTTTTGTGCTCAGCCTGGCATTTTAACTAAATATTTAGAGGCTCATGACTTTGCCACTGTACCAGGTGAAGTTACAGCTATCAGAGCAAATGCTTAGTTTTAGACAGGGCTTCATACTGTGTCTGGGCCCCTGAACTCAGTGTTCTCCTTAGCAACTTACAAGTGTAATTAGCAGTTTACCTGCTTTGATGCCATAAGTGGCCTGCTTGTGCATGCAGTTAAGCTCACTAGCAAATGGAGCCAATCAAGGTTTATGAGGCATGAATATTTGTCCCGCCGAGGTAAAATTTGGGAAGGTTATTAAGCATGTGGAATCACTGGCTTTGGACCAAATATGAGGTGTTCAGCAATTGAAGAGAATGTTAGTGTTTATTGCTTAATCCACTCTTATATCCTGAAGTGTGATATTTTGATATGTAATGAAAACTGTTTCTCTCCATAGTTTCCTGCATTTCTCCCTAGTTGAAGGAACTGTGAATTACTAGTTTTCAGGGATATCTGAGGATAGGCCTCTTATTTTACATTTCTGTTTCTACTTTCACACACTGAAAGTGGGTATCTTGCCTTTATGGTGGGCCAGACATGCTTACAGCTAAAATGGCAAACTGGAAAGAAAATAGTATAAAGTTCATTTGATAATTTTCAAAATGGGTGAATGTCTTGAAGTATCAATTTAGGGGAGTTGAAAAGAAAGACAATATCTGAATAATTAATAGCTATTAAAGAAATTTAATCTGTTATTTAAAATCTGAAAAAAAAGGTCAAAGATCTACATTGCTTCACTGGTGAATATTTCCAGACATTGAAGATAACTTTTGGGCAAACTCTCCAGAATTAGAAAGAGAAGGAACATTTTCTAAATCTGTTACAAAGTCGATTCTGAAAAAACACATTACAAAAAGGAAAATTAGGGATCATCTTCTTTATAGATTTAGAGAATACATATTAGCAGCTGCATCTAGTGCTATGCTCTAGCGAGGCAAGATTACAGAGTGGTTACATGCAGGGATGCTGAAGCTTGAGGGTCTGGGCCTAAATTCCACACCTGTGTGACCTTGGGCAAGTTGCTTTATCCTCTGTATATCTCAATTGCCCCATCTGTCAAATGGTCATACAGTGATATTTTGCTCACAAAGCTTTTACTAAGTTTAAATGTGTTCAGATGTACAAATTTCTTAGGACAGTGCCCAGAAAGTCATAATCATAATACAAATGTTTGCTTTTAGTATCATTTATCCAAATCCCTTGGATAAACCACTCTGAATGAATCAGTGAAGCAATCCCAAGGACTCTGTCCCTGTCTCAGTCAGGAGCATGATTTACCTGTAGACCCATAAGTACTTCTAGTAGGACCTCTGCTTTGCGCCATCACACGTGCCCTTGTGAATTTTATTCCGCACAAATGCAGATGCGTAAACTACTATGTGAACAGTATATGCTGAGTTGGGCAAGGCCACAGCCCTTCTCTACTCCCCCAAATCCTGACCACTCCTTCTGTCCTGATGCATTTTTATCTGACCTCCTGAAGTCTACTCCACCCACCTGCTTTGAAAAACAGGTTGGAAAACCGACTGTTTCCCGGCCTGAATCAACCTTTTGTCCCACTTCCAGGCTACTCTGTATTCCATTGAATGAAAAAAACAAAATCTTTCAGCATAGACTGTTTCTTCACGCTCTGTCACGTACAGAAACCTTCATAAGTCAGTAGATCCTATGCTATCCCATGAGAGACGAGGGTCAATTCCCTAAGTGAGGGGAAGCAACTTTGGTGATGATGTGATGTGGAAGATTAGAAGGCAGGAAGTCCCCAAACCAGAAACTGGGTTTGAATCCCAGTTTGTCTAATTTATTTGCTAACCTTGGCCTAGTCACCTATCTCTACGTAGAAGTGTTATGGCCACCTCTTGAGTTGTCATGACAACAAAATAAAATCAAAATTTAAAATTCTACATGAAATGTGTCTATCGAAAAAATAAGGATCAATTATCTACAGTGTAAATTTTATAATGATTAAGTGATTATAGATTTAAAAACTTTGAAATAATATCGGGCTTAGAGAAAATGCTCAATTACTGATATCAAAGTTTTATTATGACAGGGCAGGATATATGGCCCAAATCATAGCGAGTAACTCGAAAGCTTTGGAGGTTCATATTTCCTTAATATGGTTGGCGAAACAGCTATTTATATTTATTTTTTGTACTTATAACAATAATAGTAGGCAATATTTATATCAAATTGAATTTAAATTTATGAGTTCCTATTAAAATAAGGTAAAAACTGAAATATTAAAAGTTCTGGGGGAAAATATTAGCTATTTCTGATTCTTATTGACACTGTCTTTCCCACTCAATAATAATATTGATAACCTACAATTATTAGAGCTTAGTATTTATGCCAGATACTTTTCTAATTGTCTAAGAGAATATATGTGTGTGTATATATATATTCATATAAATTTAATTCACTTTTGCAATAATCCTCTAAGGTATTTATTATTGTTATCACCATTTTGCAAATGATAAAGTGGTGGCACGGAGAGAATAGTCTGCCCAAGGTCACACAGCTTGTGACCAGGTGGAGCAGGTTGTGGAGTCCGTGCTCTTACTCATTTTAGTGTACTGTGGCATTGTTTTCAACCTCACCTATAAAAGTTGCCAGCCTTGGTTCGTGCTCTGCCTATTCTGGGATCCAGGCAAAACTCCCCCAATTGATCCAAGATGAGTGATTTTGTACTGTGGGTAAAGTAGTGGGTGCCTCTGAGGGAGATTTTAGCATTTTGATGAAAGATCCTAATGCCAACTGTAACAAGGATTTTAATGGACTTGGGCAGCTTCTAACAGAACTTTTAAAATAAATTAATCCCCACAGCACTTTAGAAAACTGGAGTAAAGGATTCATTTTGGCCTCCTTAGATGAAAGGATGTAAAAGAGGAAAGAACATCACAGGGCTCCACACCACTCCCCCAAAGTGTCCACAGAAGGGTTGAGCACTTCGAATGATCAGTAAGTGTCATAGAGCAAATACCATGTCTATGATAATATATATAAGCTATAAGAATTTCCTTTCAGCATGTTTTTAAATTTTATTTTCACAGGTTTAGGGGGTACAAGTTGAATTCCATTATCTGGGCTTTTCATGTACCCAACACCTGAGTAGTGTCCATTGTACCCCTTAGGTAATTTTAGGTAATTTTTCATCCCTCACCCCCTTCCATCCTTCCCCTTTTGAGTTTCCAATGTCCATTATACCGCTCTGCGCCACAAAATCAAGAAGTTTAGTGTTCAGTGTAGTGTCTTGTCTTCACCAGACTCCTACCTAGTTTGCTATGATCTACATTTTTATTTTTACATATATGCTCCCATGCAAGTTCACATGGCCACACACATACAAAAACACACTCTCTACACTTATCCTTGATCAACTTAAAATCATTCATACAGGATGGTAGGTGTTCTCAGACAGTGCATTTCAAAATATTTTGACCAATCCACAATAGTAAATGCATTCCATACTGGGAGCCTGGTAGACCTGTGTATGTGTGTGTGTGTGTGTGTGTGTGTGTGTGTGTGTATTTTATTCTTTTTTATTGTTTTTTATTTTAAAAAAAATAATGGTTGAAATTCACCATTTTTTGGATAGATCATAATCCGCTAATGAGTCTTACCGTTTGGAAAACATTAATTTAGGAAGTAGTTACCAAGTGTTCAATTGAACCTTTTGTCAAGAATGATACTTTTTGTTATGTTGTGTAAAGCTACTTGGACTGCAGCCCTGGAAGAGCACCTGGCTTGTTTGACAAAACTCTGCAAGTAACAAATCCAACTACGTGCAAAAAGTAAAGTTTTTGCTTGGTGAAAGTAGGTCAGTTCTATCCTATACTCATGGCAGTGGTCCTTATTGCTCTATTTTCCAATAAATGCCTCATATTCTCAAAGTTTATTTTTTAGGTCAAAATAAATTACTCAAGAATGACAGGTATAATATTAAAAAACATGCCTTGAAGTGCTTATGACTGCTGGCAACAGTATAAAAATAATTCACAGATTTTGTAATGCAAAAACTTTGAGGCACCCTCAGCTCTCTTGGATGGAAATATTTTTTCTTGAATTTTTAAGAACTTAAAAACAAAACTGTACTAAGAAACTCTGTTTAGGTGCAGATTCCTTCTCCTTCAGCCTTCATTTACTATACCTCCATGTTTTCCCCTTCTTTTCCCTTGATCTGGCCAAATAAGGACTTATATTTCATGACTTTTACCTTTCTCAGTGCATTTCTGTTGGCATCCAAGTAGATGAGGTCAAGTTTGGAAGTAAGGTCCGGATTTTTCAGTTTTGTGAGCTCTTTAAAAGTGTACCATCTCACTTGTATCTCAGTCAGGGCTGATCACGTAAAATCCTCTGTTGCCTAATTAGAGGTCAAATTTTCTTCTGTTGTTTTTTTTCTACATCTCATTTCCCACATTACCCTTTAATTTCATCTGGCATGTATCTTTGCATGTTGAATAGGGGACAATATTAATTGACATTTCCCATCAAAAGCTGAAAAATTTTTCCACCAAAATATAGTTAATAATTCAATTCTTTCTCCAAGTTAGATGATGCTTCCTTTATAAGTTAAAATTTTATGTATACTATGGTCTCTTATAAAGCTATCCATTCCGTCGACCTCTACTTATTTTTGCATTAATACCAAATCATATTAATTATTGAAAATATGTTTAAATATTTGTTAGGCTAAACAGCTTTCTAGTTCTTCATTTTCTATATGGTAATATTTATAGGATGAAAAAAAAAAACTTGCAACAAATCAATTTTTCTTAATTCAACCCCTTACTTAATAGGCCTTGCTCTTGGCCACAATTTTATACTCTAATTTTTCTGCCAATAAAAATCATCTCTAAATTGTATATAATAGAAACACATGCACAATGGATTCAATATATATTTATGGTGTTTAATAATGAACACCATGAATTCCAGATCCACTAATATATAAATAATAGAAAAAAATGTAAGCACATGAATGTACTAAAATCAGGATACTGATTGGTCAAAGTTCAGAGAGATAAACTAGAATATCTAGTCTACAGTAGTAAACCTGGGGTTGAGCAAAAGCCAGGCTTAAGTTTTTCTGGGATAATTTTGGGTCCTGAGTAGATAGGAAATATCTCTGCAAAGAGACTGTGTTTTAATCTAATAATAATGAATTTAAAAATAAATGTCATACCAAAGAAAATAGTAACAAACATTTTTAGAGTTCATGTCAACTGCATAAATGTAACTGTTTTGCTGATTTGCCTTCACCACTGCTGCTACTCCAACATACATACTCAGTTTTTATAACACTAATTTCTGCCTAGAATGGTTGGGAATGGTGGTGGCTATGCAATGAGAATTTAGAGTTTCAACATATATCTACTATTAATATCAGCATTCAAGTTCATAAATTCCTCAGACTTCTTATAGAGCATTAAAAAGTGCCAGTGTTTCTTAGGGATAATCTCCCACCCTGCATTCGTTAAAAAGCCATGTGACATCTCTGTGACCTCTGACACCAAGGTCTGACTTTTCCAAGAACCATTCAGGGTGTAGTCACTGACATCAAACATTCTTTCTACTGTATCATTCCATGCTCCATGGCTCTTATACAAGAAAATTTAGTGAAATAGCCTTTGTAAAAACCTGAGAAATCAAAGTATTCTGTTATTAACCTCGCCTGAAATAAGTTACATGTTTTTGGTGTGACAGATGTGTGTATGGTAACAGAAAGTGATGTGGTGATAATGTGAGGGATGAGGTTGAGGGGGAAGCAGTCTATGATCCTATGGTGAGATACACTTTTTTTAGTAGGCCAGCACCTCTGGACTGTGATTTTCACAAGTCTTCGCTCACCCCTTCTTTACGTGTAAGACAGAAAGGCTAGAGACGGTTGGACTAGAGTTACGCATTTCCCTTCCCCTCTATGGGAAACTAGTGGGGTCTGTATTTGGGCATTTTCCTTCCCCCAGATGGGTTTTGATATGGTTTGCTATGCCACTTTACTTCCATAAGAAGAGTTGCTAATTTTTAGTTTGTTCATCTTTTATCTTGTTGTGAGGTCTAGAGTGACAACTTCAAAGATTTTTACATGCTGAACCAGAAAATGAAATTCTATGTTTTGCAATTTTGACATTTTATTACTTTCCCAAGCATTAAATATTCTAACTCAAGTTTAAATATCAGGTAATAGGTTTGATAAATTTTGGTCAATGTGTCATAATTTCTACTTCCCTATCATTTCTTTACCATAGGAAGATTCTCATTCAGAAAGTATGGTGACATAGCTTACTTAGCTTATTCCCATGTCTTTTCTGTCATCTGCCAAAGGGAATATTCAAGTTCACATGAAAGAAATTTAATTTCTGAATCCAGTGGTTTGAGTCTTTGATATAAATCTTATGATCATCAAACAGCCTGCTCCCTGGCATTTTCTTAGGGTAGCAAATGGTTGCTGGCATTCCGTTTTACCAAGTTTACCCATGACCCATCATATAATATTAAAGGGATTTTTAAAGAGCCAATTTCACTCAACACCTTACTGAAAGGTGCCCTAGGGGCTTGAAAAGAATATCAAGGAGCTCAGAATATACGAATAAATTTAAGGAGAGTGTTATAGTAGTACATATTGCATCATACAAGATAGTTGTGAAAGAATAGTCATTTTGGGGGCAAAAATAAAAATAAGAACAACAACAAAAAAGAAAGTGAAAGAACAAAAATAAATAATGGAATATGCTCACGTTTACTAGATATTCAGAATGTTGTCAGTTTGCCAATTTTTTTCTGCAAAGAGACCATGTCTTAATCAATCTAACAATAATCAATTTAAAGATAAATACCATACCAAAGAAAGACAATATTAACAAACATTTCTAGAGCCCATGTCAACTGTATTAATGTAACTGTTTCTCTGATTCTCGTTCATCACCCCTTCCACTCCAACATACGTACTCGGTTTCTATAGCACTAATTTCTGCCTAGCATGGTTTGGAACGGTGGTGGCTATGCAATGAAAATTTAGAGTATCAATTGACACCCACTATTAATATCAACATTCAACTTCATAAATTCCTCAGACATCTTGAACAGCATTAAAAAGATTTAGGGTTGTGAAATGCATTTATATTTAGCTTCACTTAATAAATAAGTGGCAGAAACAATGCTGTGTGCTCAGCAAGCCATTTTCATTTTTCTTCCAGAAACACAGGAAGACTATTTACCAGCCTCCCTTCCTGGTAGATTGGGGCCATATGACTGTGCTCTGGCTACGGAGATGACGCAGAGCAAATGTGCATGTCGCTCTGGGTCTGTGGATCCCACGTGCTACCCTTTCTCTCTCATTCTCCTGATTAGAATGAAAGGTCCCCAGCATGCCAAAGCTATGCTTGTCGCAGCGCCACTAACTAACATTGCAATGTGATGTGAAAAACAAACTTCTTACTAAGCCACTAAGACTTGTTTTTGGAGTAGCTAGTGAGCATTATTCTGATTAAAACAGAACTTTCAACTAATTAAGTTACAGAAAGCTGGAAACTTTAGGCTGTGTAATCTTCCCAAAGCAATAGTCCCCCAATAAAAAACCATGCAGAACTGAAAGGCCACTGTGTCCATCACAATCCACATTAAGGAGCAAACTACCTCCATACTGGTGAAGTGAATAGTTGTGGTACCATTTTAATACCAAAAACGAACAAACAAAAATATTCATGCCTCCAGTGGCTCTCAGTTACTTAGCAAGTCAGGGAGTAGATTAACCATGATAAGGACTCATTTTGAATTTTTTTCTCTGCCTTGTCTTTGATGTCTGCTGAACCTTTCTTTGTGTCCCTAGAACTCGTCCTCTGCTTTCAGAAAGGCAAAGTTAGTAGGTCCAATTCCAATTGTTTGATATGTGCAAAGCACTTATTCCTCAATTTCACATCTAAAAATCAGTTAAGTAGTCTGTTGCTAAATGCACCTACATGCCAAAGGATTACACTGAGGCTCTGAAATGTTTTCAGTGTTTTGTCTTGTTTTGGTTTTAGGATACAACACTAATTTGAATAATTTGTATAAAAAGGTTTACTTTAATACCTCTTTTTGTCTATTTTAAAATTCTAAAGTTTATTTTTAGATGCAAACCTGAAATAACTAGAATGCCATTTATCTAATTATTTCATGAGATATGTGACTTTGCAGTTATAATAATTATGGTAATGATATGTTCTAATAGCATTATTTGAACCATTGCAGTTAAACTTATGTCAGCATTTTTTTTTTTTTTTTGCAAACTGCTAAGGTCAATATTTGTAATTCACCCATTTTTTTTATCCCCTTTGCTGACTTGCTTTTAAAAAGCACAAAATAAAGGAGATGACTTTTCCTTATCATAATTGTAAAGAAAAAAAATTTTTAAATGAAGTGTCCTTATCTGAAGGCAGATAGAAATCATTACTGAGTACTAAGCTTTAAACAAACATTGTCATTCTTTACATGAAAAAAAATGACGCTTATTTAATTGCTTTTAAAATCTTAACAGAGTCTCAATTATAGTCCATGGTATTTGTAAAAATGAAATCAGAAAGTCAAAGTTCTTTGACTTTTCAATAACTTGCCTATCATTCTTCTCATGGTTATATTAGACTCCACATTTCATATGCAGCTTAACAATTTATCATTGAACATTCCTTTGATGTGAACAATAAGTGAACAGATTTGGATAGATAACAGTGAACTAAATACTACAGTGTATAGTTTGCTTTCACTACTCTTTAAAAAGAAACATTAATTTGCATTTCTTCCTAATTAAAGCCATATCCTACCAATTTTGCTTGATCTGACCACTTTTGTAATGAAAATGAGTTGTTAGACCCATTATTTTGAAGAATGTATGTTTAACTATGATTCTCACATTAATAAAATAGTAAATGCATTTTATTGCTGCCTCTTTCACTTAGAGCTAGAAAAGAATATGTGGAAAAACAGGAAAAGTCAACGGAGTTATTTTTTTTAAAAAATTGGGGCAAAGGGGAGGATGTTAGAATCATTTTTCAAGCCCAGGAGTCATACAACCCAGATAACTAATGTAGAAGTAGATTACAGCCTATTCTTCTGTTAAAGCTTTTGATTCAATTCGAAGTAGGAATGATTTCAGTTTTTCCCCATTTAGTATGATGTTGGCCATAGGATTGTCATAAATGGATTTGATAATTTTAAGGAATGAGCCACCTATACCTATTTTGTTTAGAGACTTCCACTTCTGAAAAGACAGAGTAGGTGTACTTTTCCCTATTCTTCCCATGAAGCATAGCTAAACTCGCCGGACATTGTATATAAACAAACAGAAGAAGACTCTGAAAGGTGCAGAGAAGAGGACACACTGGTGAGAGACCTCAGGATCCAAGGATGACGTAGCAATGAGTTTTCTGGGTTTTCTTTTTGCCTCAGGTGTCCTGGACGGGGTGCCAGAGATAACAGAAATGCTAATAAGCACAGACCAGTAAGAGCAGCAAGAAAATCCTGATCTTTCTAGTCAAAGGACCAGGTAAGGGGCAGCCTAGCAAGGCAGAACATTTGTTGACAACAACTCTCCTTCTGAGATAAACACCACCCTAAGCCCTTCAGCAGAGGCTGGTGGTGGGGGTCAAGTTTTTTCCTTGCCTGGTTGTTGCAAGCCACACCTCATCCACCTCCAACCAGGGTGGTGTCATAGGTGTCCAAGGGGGCAGCTGGGACATTTGCCATCATCTGGCAAGAGTAACAAGGACACCTCCCTTGGGGTCACCAGAGGTCATCTGAGGATCTGTAGTAATGAGCCTCCTCTTCCTACTATGATGTCAATAGAGGCCAACTGGAGAACCTGGACTTCTATCTTCACTGGGCATTAATGAATGGGCATCTACCTTCCCTTGCAGGTATGGCTTCAGAGGAGGCCTGCTGAAGTAGATTTAAATAAGAACCATAGTATATAACATGATGCCCCAAATGTCTAGAATTCAAACAAAAATCACTCATCTTGCAAAGAACCAGGAAAATCTCAACTTGAATGAGAAAACACTACTAAGAGATGCCAACACCAAGATGACACAGATATTAGAATGATCTATCAAGGATTTTAAAGCAGCTGTGACAATATTGCTTTCATTAGCATTAACACATACTCTTGGAAAAACACAATGTCTCAACAAGGAAATTGAAGAGATAAAGGATAGCCAAATAGAAATGTAATAATTGAAATAAAAAAACTCGATGGATGGGATCAAAAAATGGAGAGGACAGAAGAAGGAATCATTAAACTTGTATATAGAACAATAAAAATTACCCAATCTGAACAACAGAGAGAAAATTGCCTAAAAGAAATAAAAATAAAAAGAACACAATCCCAGAGACCTGTGGGACTATAGTAAAAGATCTAACATTTGTGTCATCAGAGACTCAGAGAGGAGAAGTAAAATAGGCCTGAAAACGTATTTGAAGAAATAAATAAAGCTGAAAATTTCCCAAAGTTGGTAAAAGACATAAACCTACATATACCTAAGAAGCTGAAAAAAAAAATATATAGGATGAATGCAAAGAAATACATGCCAACATCCAACATGGCAGCCAGTAGCCACGTGTGGCAATTCAGTACTTGGAATGTGGCCAGTGCAACTGAAGAACTGATTTTTTTGTTTTATTTCATTTTAAGTAATTTAAGTGTAAATTTGTGTAGTTACATACTGCATTGGACAGTATAATTCCAGAGCCCAGAATACTGCCAGGCACATAGTAGTTGCTAAATAAACACATGTATAGTGTTTGGATAGGTAGGTGAAGTTATTGATGATTTGACATCATTTGTTGACAATGGGATAAGAACAGAGATAAAACTTGGTATTATATGACATATATTAATAATATTAACATTAAAAAACCAACTAGTTTTGGAATTTATTGGCCTTAATACCAAAATGAAATGGGAAATGGTGGCTCTAATGATAATAAAATTAAGACATAAGTACGCTTAAGTGTGTTATAAATATGAATTCACTTAATCCTCCCAACCACATGAAGCACTTATTTTCTATACTGCTTATCCATGGATTATGCATCCACAGATTCAACCAACCTCAGATCAAAATTATTCTGGAAAAAAAACCCAAAAATTAAAAAAATAACACAGCAATAAAAAACAATACATATAAAAATACAGTCTGACAACTATTTATATAGCACTTATATTATACTAGGTATCATAAGTAATCTAGAGTTGAGCAGGTGGGTATGTTACATGCAATTATTATACCATTTTATATAAGAGACTTAAGCATCCATGAATTTTGGCATTTAGGGGGGAGTGGTCCTGGAACCAATCCCTCACAGACCCTGAGGAACAACTGTAATATCATTTCCCCCATTTTACACAGAAAACTAAGGCACAGAGAGGCAAGGTAACTTACTCAAGGACACACAGCTAGTGGAGCCGGGGTTCAAATCCAAGCAGTCTGGGTTCATCTGTGCTCTCAACCTCTATGCTATCATGTCTGGATGAACAGATACCCTTTCTAATGACTAGAATGAGGTTTAATGTGAAAACTACAGACCTAACTGTACAAAGAAATGAGAGGTACCTAGATGGATTTTCTAAATTGGGCCTTGCTATCGACTAAATATTTGTGTTCCCCCAAAACTCATATGTTGAACCCCTACTCTCCACTTTGATGACATTTGGAGATGGGCCTTCAGGAAGTAATTAGGTCTTGAGGCTAGAACTTTCCTAATGGGATTAGTGCCCTTACAAGGAGAGACGAGAGAGCACGAGCTTCCTCTCTCTCCACCATGCGGGGAAATCAGAAGGAGGGTCCTCACCAGAACCCAACCACGCCAGCACCCTGATCTCAGACTTCCTGGGCTCCAGAGCTGTGAGAAACAAATTTCAGTTGTTTAAGCCCCTCAGTCTATAGTATCTTGTTATAGCAGCCTGAACTAAGGCAGGCTTTATATATTGGAGCACAGCGAACATAATAGACAGTGTTGTTGTTGTTTTTAATACGTACACATGAACCCTTGAAATTCATCTGACAAATATTTACAGCCTGAAACTGAGCACCAGATATTGTGTTCAGTTCTGAAGCCACAAATATAAAGCTGTATTACCTTCCCTCCAGGAAATTCAGAAACCAGGAACGGAAAGATACATGGTATGGTTTGAACGCGAACCCTCCAAAATTCAGGTGTTGTCAATGTGATAGTATTAACAGGTGGGGCCTTTAAGAGGTGGGGCCTTTAAGAGGTGATTAGGCCAAGAGGGCTCCTTCCTCATGAAAGGGATTAAGGCTCTGTCCCTTCTTCCATGCCAGGACACAGCGTTTGTTCCTCTCCTCCAGAGGATGCAGCCACAAGGCACCAGAGAGAGCAACCCTCACCGGACAGCCGAACCTGCCTGCACCTCTATCTTGAACTTCCCAGCCTCCACAACCGTAAGAAAACAAATTTCTGTTCTTTATAAATTACCCAGTTTCAGGTGTTTTGCTATGGCAGCACAAATGGACTAAGCAATACATAAAAAGATAAAATGTGATAAGTATAATATGAAAGTGAAAATACAACAATAGTGTTCTAGGAGCCCAGAGGAGGGTATGAGTACGTGCAAGCGTTTGATTTGTGAACAGACTTAATACTGAGATGCTGGGGGTTCCAATTTCTACCCTACTTTCTGCTCTGCAGTTCACCCTGGCCTCATTCACGCTGTAAGGTATCCAGGGATCACCGTCAGAGCTTGAAGATTTGGGTTTGATCCACATCTACCATTTGTTAGCTGGTGACTTAGGGGTGAGTTGTTTTGAGGTTTACATAATGGGTTCAAACATCCCTGTTCTGTAGAACTCATAGGGTTTTTATGAAAGTCAAAATGAGATCTTGCCTGTTCCAGTCCAGTACAAAATGTAAGGCACTGTGCCAGGGTCGGGAATTTCTCTGGTTTGTTAATCTGCACCATCTAAAAGGGGGTGAGAATGCAAGCTTTTATCAAAAAGGCCTTGGTTGACTAAATGGCAGATCTATGCATAAATAATGAATGGAGTAGGCTCGCTGGAATGTGTCTAGACTTCAGGGAACTATCTGATCTAGCATGCCGAAGGATCTCATTTGCAAAATGCATTGTCAGTGACTGCTTTGGCACAAGTGGTGTTACCTTACAGAGGCCTGGCTGGAAGATCAAAGATAAGGGACTGCAAATTGCGTGTGCAAAGGTGGTGTCTGGAAGGGCACCACAGGTGTTAGCGTTAGATCTGAACTTGATGTTGCTATCAGTGGACCACAAAAGGGAGGCAAGCAGAGGGTCTAGAAGTATTTGAAGAAGAATGGAAATCTGTCAGTTGTGACTCGATGGTCATCAATTTAGCATAAAAAAACTCACATTTGTAAGACACCTTACAGCTTTCACAGTACTCTCAGAAGGATTTCTCCTTTATCCTAAAATAACAAACAAACAAGAAAACCTGACAACAGCTTGTCTTAGGCCATCACCGTCTCTATTTTATAAACACAGAAACAAGATCTAGAGAGGTTAAATGATTTGTTCAAGGCCTCACAATAAAACCAGTAAGTGGAAAAGGCTTTCCCACCTGAGGTTCAGTTATTTGCACCATAGCATAGAAAACAGGTGTGTGCAAAAGGGAGCAAAGTTGGCTGATGACTGATTTCATGGGAGAAAAAGGTGACATTGTAATTTAGCAGGAGGAGAGGGGAGTCCAGCCTGGAAAAGCCGTCTTGCTAATTAGACCCATTTATTAATGTGATTCTCTTTATTAGGGTTAATATTCAGAATTTACTCAAGTTTGCAGTGAATTAAACAGGGAAATAAACCGAGAGTGGGGCTTTCCCTCATCAACCTTCAGCAAGACTCAAGAATTTGGGGCGAGAAGGCTACCGTCTGGCCTTTCCCCAGGCAAACTTTCTTTCCCTGAGCCGCCTGTCTGCAATGCCCGGAGGCTGTCATCTTTGTCACCAGTGCTCTGAGAATTTGCCTTAACACAGAAGTTCCTCAGGCAGCCCTGGGGAACCTGGCATTTCTTGAAATCCTATCAAAAATAGCTTTTGCCTAAAGCTCTGACTAGCTTATAAAAGGCAGGAGAAGAAAGTGGCAATTACCCAAGTGATTCAAACAAGAGAAATGAACTTGGCCTTCATTTCCTAGCTTTTCAGGCATAAGTCTCTTAGAGCTGTGCTTCTCAATTTTTATTGTGCATAGAATCGCCAGGGGATCTTATTAAAATGTGGATTCTAATTCAGTAGATCTGGTGTGGGG